>PVKU01000407.1:0-183308 GCA_004027475.1 Anoura caudifer
AAGTAATCTAGCTGTTATGTTCCTAGTGAAGGGCTGAGGGGAAAAAAGAGTAACATTAGCTTGTGAGGTCAAAAAAAGTATCTTCTATTTCCTCTGTATCACCTTAAAACTCCTGGTAGATTGGGACTCTCATAAAATGAGCACTCAATAAATGTCATTAACGGTGATTTGCACCCTAGTGGTAATATTTTTAATGCAACTCATTCCAACAAATGATCTGCTTCCCACGTTAACTTTTATATACCCAGCGACCAAACGCGTAAACTGCTGAGTGTACAGAATATTGGGCTCCAGCTAAGTGTGATTAGATATTGATTTCTGAGTCCCACAAACATTCAGGGATGCGGAAGCTCTTGGGCACTGGATCATTGTAGACTGTGTGGCTGATGCTGGCAGAATCCCAACAGTCACAATTTGTGAAAAGTTGTACAGTGGCTGTATGGATGTGACCCTTGTGTGTGGCCCTGGTCTGTTCCCTGGCCCACCGATTGTCCTTCTCACCCTGTCTTTGCCGACATTTACTTTTGGTTGCCAGCAGGAGTAGGCAGAGAGGAGAGACGTTTACTGCAAATTTATACCGACTGCTGGGAAAAAACAACTCAGGCTTAGAGGTGATGAGCTTGCCATGAAGACTAGAATGGTATTACTCTTGTATGTCTGTATTGTATCTGTATTCGATATAGTATTGCTTTTTTATTTGCATTGGGAATTGCCATCACAGAACTGTGAAAAAAATCTCTGTTTAAGTCTCAAATATATGGTATTGAGAATAAGCTCACAAGGTGAGGAAAATTAAAGACAGCTATAAATTTTTAACTTTGCTGTCTCGAGACATGTGGTCTGCAACCCCTCTCCTTGAATCTGGCCAGGCTCCGTGACCGCTTTGATCGATAGAATATGGTGGAAGTGATATTTACCCAGACTCTGAGAAACTGGCAGCTTCTTTTTACTCTCCCTTAGAACCCACCCACCACACTGTGAGGAAACCAGGTCACACAGAGAGACTACATGTATGCATTCCAGTCAGCTGTCCTAGCTGAGCTCCCAGGTAGTGACCAGTATTAACCAGCCATGTGATGTCCAGTACAATGGAACCTTGGCTGACTCCAGCCACTATCTGACCAGCTGTGAGAGAGAGCCCAGGCAGAAGCAACAAGCTGATCCAGGCACTGGTGGAGCTATGAGAGAGAACAATCAATTGTTTTAAGCCACTGCATTTTTGAGCAGTTTGTTATATAGTTGTGTACCGCATAACAACATTTTGGTCAGTGACTGCATGTATGACAGTGTCCCATATAATTATAACGGAGCTGAAAAATTCCTATTGCCTAGGAACATCGTAGCCACGGAAATGTCCTAACTAGTAATGCAAGGCATAACTCATGTGTTTGTGGCGATGCTGGTCCAACTATGTACAGTACACAGTACTTGATAATAAACTACTATTTACTGGTTTCTGTATTTAATATACTATACTTTAAAAATTTTGTTAATCTTCACCTGAGGTTATATTTGTTGATTCTAGAGAGAGAGAGAGAGAGAAACATCGGCTGGTTGTCTGTCGTATGTATCCGACATTGATTGGTTGCCTGGTATATATGTCTGCCCAAGGATGGAACCGGCAATGTAGGTATGTGTCCTGATGGGTGGGGGGGATTGAACCCGTGGCCTTCCCATGTACAGGACAATGCTTCAATCAACTGAGCCGCACTGGCCAGATCTACTATATTATACTTTATATCACTATTTATAGTATACTCTTTCTAGTTATTAAAAAAGTTTGCTGTAAACAGTATGCTGTATTACGTCGGCAGCAGCCTCCGACATCTCGTGTTTACTTGGTTCTTGATGCATCATTTTCTTTGGTGTTTGAGTTAATCCCATGTTTTGCACTGGAACATGCTGTACAGGCTTGTAGCCCAGGAGCATTAGGATCTCCCATATAGTGTATGTGTGTAGTGGGCGCGTGTGTAAATGCACTCTATGATGTTTGCACAATGATGAACTCTCCTAGCAACATTCTCTCAAAACGTATCTCCGTCATTAATTGGCACATGACTGCACAGCAATAGATTAGTTGAACACAAGTTACTCTATTTACAGTAGGAGGCTACTCTAAAGTTATGCAAATCCATTTCACCTTTTAGACATGAATGCAAACCTCACATTTAGAAGGCTCCCTGCTGTCCAGTGTAAGCACCTGGCCCACCTATGCATGCAACCTCACGCCCTCTAAAGTTCAAATTCGGAAGGTGTCTTCTCACTGAGAAAAGCCCATGCTTGCTTTATTAAAGTGTCAGAAACCATCACACAGGTGAGCCCATCAGGCGTACCTGGTTCTGTTCTCAAACCCAGATCCAAAAGCAGCATTATGCACATTCTGTGGGCTTGCCCACTCACGATTCCGTTGTCCCATTCCTCAAGTGTGCAGCTGTCCCGGCAGGGAGTCCACCAGAGCAGCGAACACCGTCCATAAAGTTCCTATGCTGTTGCCTCTTCATCTGATAATTGGAAGTTCCCCAAGGACTATGACTATGTTGAAGTTGATGTTTTATTTCGGTCTCTCTACCTGTATCTTGTCTGTGGGGAACTGTCAATCCTTGCCTCATGGCCCACAGAGAGCTGGGGTTCTTATAAAGTCCTGGTACCAAACTTCCGAAAGTAAATACCAGCCTCCACGTCTGCTCTGTTTTGGGTCAGGATTTGCAATGTGGCTGCACGTTGGAATCACTTTGAGAGTGTTCATAAAAGCAAAACTACTCATGCCTGGGTCTCACCTAATATTGAGTCCAAATATCTAGGGGCAGATGCCAGCACTGATTAAAAAAAATTCTCTCCAGGTGACTCATAAATGCAGGGAGGTCGAGAAGCGTGGCTAGCCTGATGATTCTTCATTTGGCCTCTTGTTTGTGGTAGAGAGAATACTACCCACTAGTGTATCCGAATGTCCAAATTTTACCAGTTCTTTTAGGCCCAGCTCAAATATTATTTTCTTTATGATGCTACATGGCCCTGCAGTAAGCATATTTTCTTTCCTTCTTCTTTTGAATTAGGGCATTCTATTTTTACCTGTGTTTTCTACCTATTGCATGCTTTATTATTTCTTTTCTTTCTCCTTATGCTTATGATATGTCTCTGACATTTATGTACACACAGTGGGAGCTCAATAAATATTTATGAATGAAGATGTGAATGGATGTCAGGAAAGCCATTGTGCTTTGTCATTGCCTCCCCTTGGGTACCAAATATGCTTTCGTGTGGATGGCGGTGGAGGTGCCTGTGTATAGCCTCAGTCTATGCTGCTCCATGTGAATTGCCTCACGTCTTCCCCCACACTCCCTAATGATGGCAGAGCTGAGCTACCATTGCTCATGAATCTCTCTCTCTGGTTGCTCCTTGTCCCCACCTCCCCTCTTACTATTCAGTTAGGTTGTTTTCTTTCTTATTTAAATGACTCTTCTTTACAAAGATCCAAATACCTACTTGCCACTCTCATGGGGTACGGGTGGTCATCAGAGGGAAGACGGATGCTCCACAGTGTGCTGTGGAACGAAACCTTTGAAAAGCGCCAAGATGGATAAGGCTGCCTGCTTTTCTCCCCACTGGCAAAGGACTAGCTATTTACTGAGTTAAAATGATAAATATTCCAAGAGCAAGCCCTGAAGTCACCGAGCCCCACAGTACTCTGCAGAGTCTCTGAGGTATCTATACTGATGAAGCCACTAGATGTAAATCTTAGCAAAAGTGCCAGAGGATAATTGTTTTGGGTTTTAGGGGCTCTGCTGAAATGTTACTGATTTTCCATTTCCAGTAATCTTAGACTTCTCAGAGGTATGTTATCGGTGTGCTCCTTTCCCACTTGTTGTTCATAGGATTTTTTCCCACACCTTGTTATTCACTCATTCATTATAAATTTTGCTCTGAAACACAAAAGTTGTCTCAGTTTTTTCTTTAGACTTTAGACTTTGACAGGTTACTAGAAAAGTCTTTGGATTAGTTCCCTTTGGAAGTTCAGATCTTTCTTAGCTCTAAGTCAAGAGGGAGTCATGATTCTGTGATGGACTCATGACATTTCTTATTGGGATCTAAAAGGTCAGATTTTAATGCCTTCTTGTGATATATGCATCTGGCTCAAGAGCAGGCAGTTTTGAATGATGGAATTTAATTGTAATTTAGTGAAGGTGTAGGAGATGAGGAATTGCAGCTTTGCTGCGGTGCCTGAGCTACACACCGATTCCTCAGCAATCGCGTGAAGGTCTGTGGGCTAGAGCTGCTGTTGGAAGTAGCCTCTCAGGGACACCATGATCATAGTGTCATAGTTCGGGAGTAAAAGCTCATGTCCCAGTGATTAAGTGACACCCTGCCTTGGAAAAATAAGGACAAATGTCAAGATATAACTCTTTGTCTTCTGAACATTCTGGAAATTCAGATGGATATTTACCTATTATTTCCATTTTGCCCAACGGCTTCAATATTCTTACATGGTCACTTTCTTTATCTCCCAGTAAGAATTCTTGAGTAAAAAAATAGACAGCTTAAGGTCAAATTTACGGAACAACAGTTCTCTCTTCCCAATCTAAGAAAGTCACTTCTTTCTCTTCTGTTTTATATGAATCCAGAAATGGATCCAACTAGCAGAGATGAGTCAGTCATACATTTATTAAGAACAGAGATAATGTGATGTGGAAAAAGCACGGGGACTGGATTGAAGCCCTCCATTCTTATTAGCACTTAGATTCTCTGAACTTTTCTTCCCTCATATGCAAATTACTCTTTAGCCCCAGTTTCCTTATCTAGTAAATTGCTCTGAGGCTGTAAATATAACTGTAGACTCTTTGGAATTGTTCCGCTGTCTGGAGTTCTGGGCCATGCTAATCCACTGTTGGTGGTACCCTTGTAATGAATTCTTTTCTCATATGGTTTTAATTTTTGCTTGTGGGCTCAGTTTCAGTGGGGATTAATTTTGGTCGGTGTGAGTCAGATGTACTTGGGGGTATATATTCAGAGGTTTCATATTTGCCATGGTGGGTGTCCCAGGGATTTCCCTTGTCCAGGATGAGTTATCGCAGCATTTTGTCAGTTTGAGATGCCAACACCATGTGGGTAGTACTCACTTGGACTCCGTATCCACACGTGGCACAGGCTGATGCTTCTTTGATTGTCTTCCAGTCCCTTGGGAAGTTCTCTCATTCCTCTTCACAAAGAGGGTGGGCTTTATACAGGAGTCTAGGTTCTGGCATCACACTCCATATGGGCTCAAGGCATCACCTCTGATTTTATGGGGATTTTACGACGCTCGTCCCTTGCTCTTAGGGCCTGCAAACAAGTCTGTTACCCCTCAGGATTCTGCTGCCTTCATTCATCTGCTATGAGTTCATCGGTGGTGTTTTAGTTATTGGACATTTTCCTTTCTGTCTTTTTTTTTTTTAAGTATTGTAGTTTACCTAGTACCTTTGTTTTGTAAAAGGAAAGACCTTAGCTCAATTTGCAGCATTGCTGGAACTAAAAATCAGGTGTATGTTCTTTAGGAGCATTTTCCCTTGGTTAACTAGTTTACGTCACAAAGACACCACTGTTCACAGGGGAGCACTGCTCTGTAGGCACTGGTGTGCTGTGCTTGGGAATCCCCTGGGGATCTTGCTAAAATGCAGACTCTGGTTCCTATAGGTCTGGGGTGGGACGGGGGGCGGGGGGGGGGGACATTCAGAGTTATGCTAATGCTCCTGGCCACACTCCCTCGGGGTGAGGATTTGAGAGAGACCAGTCATGACCACTTCCCAACTGCTAATTTATCAGTTTCAATAATTCATCTGGTGTGGCTGCCTGATAAAACCACACTCCATTCCTCTGGCTACTCTCACAAATAAAACAGTGAGCTGAAAGCTGTTTAAAAATTATAAGAGCTACACAATATTTCTCCATTTGGAAAAAATCCATAAATTCATAATGGAATTAAATATAATTGACCTTTAATGCCCTTTAAAATATGCAGCTTTTCAGAAAGCTTCCTTGTGCCTCTTTATATTCTTTTTCTTAAACCTATTTTTCCTCGAGCTGAAATTCTGGGCAAATTAAGGAAAGAATTAACTTTATAATTGAACTTAAGTTTTCTTTGTTTAATTACTTACATTGTTCATATTACTATTGATTTCTTTTTTTGTTGTTGTATTATATTCTTTTGTAGGCTTTAGCCTGGAAACTTAGCCATTATGGTTACTATTGACTATAGAAAATGGAGTATTTGAATTTCAAACAATTGGCGTATCAGGTGAATCTTCAGAATATAAGAAATTATTTGTATGATCAAAGATTCAAGTGAAGTTACAAGATGCTCTTGCCCTTATGTATGATGAGAAGCATTTCCTAAACTTTCTCCTTGACCCCATAATGTAGAAAAGCAAATCAAAGTTTAATTGGCATGCTGGAAGGTCAAACTTTGTCTATTCGTACCTGGATTTTTCCGGGTTAAAACTGGTGTGATCTTTAGAACTAATGAGGGGCATAGAGTAAGGTGTGAAAGGTGGCAGCCTCCCTCGCGTGGACTTGTAAAATGCTGGGATGACCTCACAACTGCGGGGCCCTGTGGGAGGGTGAGGTGGGCAGGGGGTTGGCGGGAAAGAGAGGCGGGGCCCTGACCAGGTGCGTGGCTGTATGATGGCTCTGCCATCGTGTCACCTCCACTACCTGGACAAGGGATGTCGCTTCTCAGATGGCTGTCATCTCACCAAGGGCATGAGGGGTTAAGCTAGCCCGTCTCCGTTTCTCCCGTCACAAACCCTATTGCACACTCTCTGTCATTTACCCCCACGTTCCATTTACCCCCAGTGGGCCGCAAGGCAGGAAGAAAACAGGCGTTACTACAGCTCCAAAGGGTCTGATCAGAGGGGGCTCTGATCAGGAATAGTGAAGAAATTTGTGGAATAAAACCCGACCCGTGTTTTGTTTCCTACAGGCAGAAAAAGTGTGAGGCTTGTGTGACCTAAACTGACTTTCTTAGCTGGAGAGAGGGTGCAATGGGCTGAATGGTGGCCCACCCAAAGGATATGTCTACCTGGAACCTGTGGATGTGACCTGATTTGGAAAAGGGGTCTTTGCAGATATACTTAAGATGAGATTACATTGGATGAAGGTGGGCCTAGATCCACTGATGACTGTTCTTATAAGGGAAGAACAGAGCAAACACACCAGGGAGAAGGTCACAAGGAGACCTAAGCAAGGTCAGAGAGATGCAGCTGCAGTCCAAGGAACACCAAGGCTTGCCCGCAGCCCTCAGAAGCTAGAGGAAAGGCATGGAACAGATTTTCCCTCAGAGTCCCCAGCAGGAACCAACCCGCTGTCATCTTGATTTTGGAGTTCTGCCCTCCGGAACTGTGAGAGAATAAATTTCTGTTGCTTTCAGTCACCTAGTGTGTGGTAACTTGTTACTGTGTTTTCAGAAAACTGATGCTGAGGGTATAGCAGCACCAATATTTACTGAATGTCCTAAATAAGTTCTACATTCATTGCTTTATTCCTCATGATCACTTTATAAAGCAGGTACTCTCATTATTGCCATGTTATAGGTTAGGTAATTCAGCCTCAGAGAGGTTCAGTAGCCAGCCCGAAGTGACACAGCTAATAAGTAATGAAACTGGAATTCAAACTCAGAGCCTATTTTTTTTCTTTCTTACTTCTAAGGTCTGCGTCCTCCCTGTCAGTCGTGTGGTGGTCACGGGGCCTGCTATGTGGTGTTTTCTCCACCATCCAGTGGGACCAGCTGACTGTGCCCACATTTTACCACTGTGGCCACAGGGCAGAACGTAGAGCTTGCTGCCTTAACGTGGCTACATTTACCTAACCAGAAATTTAGATTGGAAAGCTATGCTCCCCAAGTCGCGAAGGTGTAGGAGACGTGAAAAGCATCCCTCCCTTTGACAACACTGTGCAGTGCTGAAGATATCTTTGGGCCCAACTGGGCCATTCAGTTTGGCACTTGTCTGGGAAGTGACTGCTGGGAGAAGAACATGGAGAATGAGAAAGTGTTGTTCAGTTCTTGAAGGGGCAGGAGGTTATTTTTTAAAATAAATATTGGGAAAACACTTAGAACCCTAACTAGTAGAAAGGACACCGTGAAAATATTTGAACAAATAAACTATCTGTTCCCACCAGAATACTCAGTTCTGGAGCGAGCAGCCCAGAAGGAGGCGTGGGGATGGAAGCCCCTTTCAGATGCCTTTCCTCCCCTGCGGGCCTGTGAGAGGGAGCAGGTTTCCAGGAACATCTTCAGTCAGGGACTTCCCTAAACAGCAAGCCTTACTTGAATGCTGGCGGCTCCTTCTGCTTTCAGGGAAACATCTAGGTGGGTTAGGATGCGTCAAAATGGAGGCAAATTATTTTAACTACATCACTGCCTTATTGGAAGGAGGTAGGCGAGACCCACTCCACCCTTTGTATTGGTGTTCACTTAGTTTAGGACCTGCTGTCAAATTCTGTGAAAGATGAAGCTGGTTGCTCAAAGATGGTGCTTGGGTGCCTTGGTCCACTGCCAGGGGACACCAGCACTGGGTCAGGACTCAGCTGTGGCTTGTGGGCTTTATATTTGAATACTCTTGGAAGGAACATTCCATTACAATAAAGATAATAAGGAATATTTATAAATCCTTTTAGAGTTTAATAATTGCATTTGTCTCCATTTTCTCATTTAATTTTCACAAGTACTCTGTGATGCAATTATTACCTCAGTGTAGCAGATCTGAAAGGCTTAGGAGGAGAAAGTAGACCAACCAATTTGCTTACACTGAAAATATTATTAAATGAGATTATACATGCAAAGCCTGGTATATAATAAATACCCATTAACTTCTGGACAAGATGGAGGCATAGGTAGACATACTGTGCCTCCTCGTACAACCAAAAGAAGGACAACAACAAATTTAAAAACAAAAAACAACAGAACTGACAGAAAAATCAAACTGTATGGAAGTCCAACAACCAAGGAGTTAAAGAAGAAACATTCATCCAGACCTGTAGGAGGGGTGGAGATGGGCAGCTGGGAGAAGAGGACTCACAGCAAGGCAGCAGCTGGTGGACTGGAGAGGCAGAGGCTGGCAGGTCAGGTGGTCTTGTATTCATGTGCACACAAACTGGGAGGAACAACTGGGGAGTGAGACAGACCGCACAACCCTCGGTTCCAGCTCAGGGAAATAAAGCCTCAAAGCCTGACTGAAAACACCTGTGGGGGCTGAGGCAGCAGTAGGAGAAAGTCCCAGCCTCACAGGAGAGTTCGTTGAAGAGACCCACAAGGTCCTAGAATGTACACAAGCCCACCCACACAGGAATCAGCACCAGAAGGGCCCAGTTAGATTGTGGGTAGCTGGGGAAGTGACTGAAAATCATCAAATAGCGGAGTAAGCGGCACTGTTCCCTCTCAGACCCCTCCCCCACATACAGAATCACATCACTTCAACATGGGTTGCCCTGTCCTGGTGAACACCTAAGGCTCTGCCCCTTACTACATAACAGGCATGCTGACACACTCACAAAAATGGCCCAAATGAAAGAACAGATCAAAGGTCCAGAAAAAATACAACTAAGCCATGAAGAGATAGCCAACCTATCAGATGCACACAGAATTGGCTGAATATGGTTGCAAATTAGAGGAAAAAAATGAAGGCTATGAAAAGTGAAACAAAGAAAAATGTACAGGGAACCAAAAGTGACAGGAAGGAAGCTGGGACTCAAATCAATGGTTTGGAGCAAAAGGAAGAAATAAACAGTCAACCAGAACAGAATGAAGAAACAAGAATTCAAAAAAAGTGAGGAGAGGCTTAGGAACCTCCAGGACATCTTTAAATGTTCCAACATTGAAATGATACGGGTGCCAGAAGGAGAAGAGGAAGAGAAAGAAATTGAAAACTTATTTGAAAACATAACGAAGGAAAACTTCCCCAATCTGGCAAAGGAAATGGACTTCCCGGAAGTCCAGGAAGCTCAGAGAGTCCCAAAGAAGTTGGACCTGAGGAGGAACACACCAAGGCACATCATAATTACATTAGCCAAGATTACAGAGAAGGAGAGAATCTTAAAAGCAGAAAGAGAAAAGGAGACAGTTAGCTACAAAGGAGTGCCCATAAGACTGTCAGCCGATTTCCCAAAAGAGACCTTGCAGATAAGAAAGAGCTGGAAAGAAGTATTCCAAGCCACGAAAGTCAAGGACCTACATCCAAGATTACTCTATCCAGCAAAGCTTTCATTTAGAATGGAAGGGCAGATAGAGTGCTTCCCAGATGAGGTCAAGTTAAAGGAGTTCACCATCATCAAGCCCTTATTATATGAAATGTTAAAGGGACTAATTTAAGAAAAAGAAGATAAAAATATGAACAGTAAAATGACAACAAACTCACAGTTATTAACAACCGAACCTAAAACAAAAACAAACTAAGCAAACAATAGAAGAGGAACAGAATCACAGAAATGGAGATCACATGGAGGGTTATCAGTGAGGGAGTGGGATGGGGAGAGAGAGTGAAAAGCTACAGAGAATAAGTAGCATAAATGGTAGGTAGAAAATAGACTGGGGGAGGTTAAGAATAGTATAGGAAATGTAGAAGCCAAAGAACTTGTATGTATGACCCATGGACATGAACTAAACGTAGGGAATGCGGGTGGGAGGGGTTGTGTAGGGGAGAGGTGAATAAAGGGGGAAAATGGGACAAATGTAATAGCATAATCAATAAAATATTTTTTTAAAAAAGAAGTACAAATAGGTACTTTCAGAATAGCCATGGGGATGTAAAGTACAGTATAGGAAATGGAGTAGCCAAAGAAATTATACACATGACCCACGGACATGAAAAATGGCATGGGCCTGAGGGAGTAGGGGTGGAGGGAGGTAAAGGGGGAAGACTTGGGACAACTGTAATAGCATAATCAATTAAATATAATTCAAAATAAAAAATACGTACCGATTAAATGAAGCCACCTGTCATCATCATCATCCTGTTTGTTATTACTGTTGTGTGTTAATTATTACCTGAGTTAGCACTGCAGTCCGGATTGCTGACCCCACCACACTGTGGACATTTTCTCAAACAGGAGGATGCCATTTCTTAATGCTTGACCATATTTCTTTAGGATTTTTTTCTATTTCTTTCTTTAAATCAAGAGAGCCAGCTACCAAGTAGATCAATCCGGATGCAACATGTCATTCTATGAGTTGCCAGGTCAATTGGAACAATCTGACTGGGCAGCAGTTTATATGTGGTCAAAAAGGATGGTCTTTTCAGATGGAGGGCCAAGATCAAGTACAGTCAATGTGGAAGCCTTCCAGGAAGGCAGGAAGACTGTCCAAGGACTTTTGAGGGGCATCTGAAGTGCTTGCAGAGGAAGGACTTTCCTGGATGTGCGGTGGACACACAGGTAAATCCCTTCATCCCTTCAGATGAGGTGCAATTTATACATACAGCTATGGTTGGGAGGTTGCTTTGGGAAGGATGGGGAGGTCTGCAGTTTCTTGGGTTTGGCTTTGACCCTTGCTTACAATAAAGAGAGAACCTGGTATGGAGGATGTCTTCCCTTATATGTCTTCTAGCTGCTCCCACAACAAACAGTTCTTGTTTCTCAGCTGTTAACTAAGAGGACAAGACAAAGATTTCCATTCCCCTGGGCTGTTGAGCACAAGGCTCAATTTCTCCACAGATATTTGTGAGCAGCAGTGTGGAGTGTAGAAGTTGTAGAGAGAACAGGTGGTCTGACCGACACACTTAGGATGACAAGCCTAGTGATCATGGACTGGTGTTCTTATAGCCCACAGAGTAGGTGCCACTTGTAGAGGCTTCACAAAGTACAAGAACAGGGAAAATGAGGAAATCAAAATTCAGCCTACCTGGAGAAATAAGCCAAAGCTGGTTGAATCAGGTTGCCTATCCAAGTCAGATGGAAGGAACCTCTAGTTACATTTAGTTGAACCACACAACTTGCAAACAGAGTGAAATCTTGTGGTTAATATCTACTAATGGTGTAGGGCCAACTAAAGTGATTAAATTTCCAACCTTAATTAGCCAGTAGATGTGTGAAGGGCTACATGTGGAGCACTGAACTCTAGACACTGGTTCCACGCTATAGAGATGACGTTTCAGGGGCCAAAGTTCTCCAGCATGTGGGGAGAAGCCTAGAGTGATAGAGACAATAGGGCCTGAGGCCACGGGAGACTTCATCAAATTCTATCAGTTCTGAGTTTCTGATTCCCAAATATATAAAATAAGAGCTTGGTCTTAAAGGTTCTCTGATGTCTTTGATTCTAAATTCCAATTCCGTTCAACAGGCATGTTATTAAATTCTCCCATAGCACATGAACCTTTAGCTATGCAATGAAAGAGTGTGAGGGCCACCATGGGCCTATAGGTGATGGCTCACAGCCTCCCAATTTGGAGAAAGGTGTATTTATTTCTACAATGTGCTACATCGCAATACATTTGCCTCTTCAGAGCCACAAAATAAACTATGTGGCTCTAACATCTGGGATGATTAGCTTATTTCATTCACTGAAAAAAATATTTAATTGAGTTCATACTATGTATAACATGCTATAGTCATTTGGTTCAAACAGTGTGAAGTGAGCTATGGGTCAACCCTGTAGGGACTATAGCTTCAGGAAGACTGAAGTGAGTTTCAGTAGCCAGGCTCCCCTCCTGTTTCCACCGGCCACTTTGCAAGTGTGTACCACCAAAGGATCACTAAATAGACCTTATGGGCAAACAAATGACTCGGTTGAAAATGGAGCCAAGAAGAGGGGAAGAATGGGGCTTGGCATCAGGAGATGGAGGAGGCTTTTCCACAAGGTCTTTGAAGAGGTTTCTTACTCTCTTCACCACTCATATTTTTTTAGCTGTAAGAATTGGGTCGAGATGGTCTATGAAGTTCTTTTTCCAACTCTAAACAGTTTATAATTGTAAATTCATCATTACCTGTGGAAAAGAGCTCAGAACACATGTTCCAGGGATGATAGGTCACCATCATGCCCCCATACAGAAGACACATTAGAAGTATTTGTACCTGGAGCTTCTTGGAGAGAGAAGACCCAAGGTCCAAGTGTCACAAGAGATTCTCCCAAGTGATGTGGTTGAGTAGGAGGCAACTTTCACAGCACCTAGATTTGTAGTCTGTGTCTTTAATTCTGAGGCATATGAACTGAGATCAGCAGAAACAGAAATGGTCTTAAGAAATGAGGGATTTGCATCTCTGTTAGGTTTCTGGTTAACAAGATACTCATGTGTGTCTCCATAATAACTATTTACCTAGAAACAGTCAAGGTTTCACTCAGGTTTACTGTGGATAATAGTGCCAATTCCTAGCATTTTTTCTTTTTTTTATTGTTGACACTATTGCAGATGTCCCCACTTCCCCCTACTTTGCCTACCTTCACCCAGCCCCAACCCCTCACTCCCTCTGCCATCCTAGTAAAAAATACAATTTCTAGTATTTCACACAACCAAATGGAAAGAAAAAAGGCCATTATTTATACCAATACACATAGGAAAGTGATATTTTCTGAAAAGAGATAGGATATTTTAAAGTATAATGGTGGAAATGGTGGGGATAGTGGAGGGAGTGGTGGTTTTTTTCAGAGAAAAACTGAAGAATCAGTTTTTTATGCTTTTATGTTTCTGATGTTTTTCACAGATGTGACCTATTGGTTTTGACATCCAATGCTCATGTGTCAGTTTGATTTATAGAGTGGCTAATTCTGAGGATAGGGAAATCAGGACGGAAATTTTGGGATATCAATCACAACCTTCATCTGCTTCCTTGTCTGGTCTGGCTATAATTTGTGGGCTGTACATGTAAATTAGGCATTTTCTTCCTCAACAAAGAAACTAGAAAAGGTTGTGTGTATGTGTGAATTTGTGTTGGTAAACAGCACCCACATCTGCTTTAAAGAGAGATGAGAAAGAGTTTTAATTCCATCTCTTATAAGTGGAGACCATCTTTGTTCTCCGTTATTTATACTCAGGTCCTAACAACTTTGTTTAGACTAGAGGTTTGACTCAACATTAAAAGAATAGTTAACTCTAGTTCAAAAAAATAGACCTCACTTTGATGTTTTGCATTCTTTTTTTAATTGCATTTTTTTTTCTTCATGGATAGAGAGAGAGATTTTAATTTTGCTATTCTATTTGTTAGGTCTTGTTTTGCATTCTTTGCCTTGTGTTAAGGGGTGTTGCTGGGGTAGGTGGGCAAAGAACATCCACTGTGCAATGATGGGAAAGGATGCAGGAGATATGGAGCCTGGACTCCTTCTCCTGTGACCCCAAGTCAAGAATTGTCTTGGATGTGACATGACCACAGGCAGACAAGTCTCCATGAATAGATACTTCTGGACTGAAAGGGTTGAGGACAGATCTTCAGGGCCTCTAGGGCTAAATGTTACCTAAGATTCCCCTTTACTTTATTTATTATTATAAATAGTCAGCCTGAAATTCCTCATAATGAGGGACATCACTTAAGATTTGGGGTATTCTTATTATCTTTTCCAGTGTCCTCAGTTGAACAACAACAAAAAAAATCCATATTTGTATAATGCCTTTGATACGGTTTGCTTTTTCAACCTTGGTTCCCATCTAGGTTGCACGTTGTTTTGTGTTTATCCTCAAAGGGGCTGTGGAGTGATGGAAGATGAAGTTGAGAAATGCAGGCTGCAAGCCTTCTTACGTATGGGCATACGGGGTGGATTCTTTCCGGGTTTCGCCGGTGATTTAAACTCATCTACCATGTTTCTCCTGGCTGCCCTAGTCCAGGGCCTTCCCCAGTGACAGCTGAGAGCATCTCATGGCCTGGATGTCAGCTGACTAGAGAATTCAGTTTGTTGGTCTCATTCTCCAGTGTGGTGATGGTGGGTTTGCAGTAGCACACTCAGAATTAGACAGACCAGAATGGGACCAACTCAGGATGTCTAGCCACTAGGAGTGTTCCCTCAGTTTAAAGAGTACAGATCACTGTACAATCCCTTTTCTGGAAAATACCCATGTTCTTTTATGGCTCCATGTTTCCTCAGCATCCATAAATCACGTACATCCAACATCAGGCAGTGAGTGGTAAAGACCTGAGGCTTTGATCCAGCTGCCTACTTTCAAATTCTGTCTCCTTTACTTTAAGCTGAGTGACTTTCTGGAATTCGTCTCTCTCTCTCTCTGAACTTGAGTTTTCTCATCTGCAAAATATAGATAGTAACAGTGGTATCATATAGGATAAAAATGAAATAAATTGCATAAAGTGCCATGGTGTTTGGGATCTGGTAGGATTTCACTAATGTTAGATATTATTATTCAATCTATATGAAATTAGTTTGTTGAGCTTTGAGCTTCAGTCTTGGACAAATTGTGTGAGTTGATCCCCTAGATCAGAGGTGGGCAAACTAAGGACTGAGGGCCAAATCCAGCTCAGTTCCTGTTTTTGCAAATAAAGTTTTATTGGTACACAGCCACAACCATTTGTTCATGCACGATCTCTGTTGGCTTTTGCACTATAGTATCAGAGTTGAGTAGTTGTGACAGATACCATGTGGCCTGCTAGCCTAAAATAATGACTAGTTGGCCTTTTACAGGAAAAGTTTTCCAATCTCAGCACTAAACTGTTGACTCAGTTGAGCTCTAATTCCCTCTTTGTGGCTCATTTGTAAGATCTTTGGTACTTTATTTAATTGCTTTGTTTTTCTCACATTTAAGAGGAATGATCAAAGAAATCCAATTGGACATTTGGCACATGCTAGTCCCTGAAAGTGAAATGATACATTGTTACCATCATTGCTAACTGAGCAGGCGGGCCAAATATTGCATATATAATCATGCCTGTGGGAATGTGAGCTTGAGTGATTGAACATATTATAAGATGCCTTCCATGCAGGCCAAGGCAGGCTTCACTACAAATTTCCTGCCTATTATGGCCTTACCCCATGATTTCATCTTTACTTAATACATGTACTTTGTAATTATTCTTAAAAGGAGAAAAATTATAGAAAAAAGTGAATTGAGCACAGCAGCCATATAGATTAAGGTTTATTTTACACTGATATTCTCAAGATCTGTAGTAAGACTCCATGAATCACAGACACAGATATCTCCAATACTTGACATTTTAAAACCATAGCTGAACATAAAAATGCGAGAATGCAGATTATCCTAAAAATGACATTTTTATGATAAAAGTAATCTATTTAAAAGCCACCTGAATGGCTACAGCCATTTGACATTGTTAACAATATAATGATGTGTTAAAATGCTAGAGGAAGGATTATGTCAATGTTAGATGTTTTTATAAGTTGCTGCTGTATAAAAATGTCAAATAAGAATAATCTTATACTTGATATTTTTCACTTGGTTTTCACTCTCAAAATAGCTTTGTGAGTTCTGGTTACCTTTTTGCTCCTACTTTTGATTTTCCCTTCCCTAAATAATATTCGATGCCCACCCATATCACCACTTTATTTTCTCCTTATTACATTTTTTCTTCCTTTAATTTTTTTTCTTCCTTTTGGTATTCTTTTATATTCCCTTACAACCACCTCCAATTTCCTGTTAACATACAGAGTGACTTCCTCATTTTTTGGTCAGAATCCTGAAATTGTACTCCCCCATATCCTTCTGGCCACGCTGACACATGTCTCCTTTCTTCACTTAATCAGACGAGCAGGAGAGCACCGATTCATTATTTTGGGAAATAAACTTGTCTGTCCCCTCCTTTTTTACCATCATCTTTTCAAGCTCTTTTAAAGTTTCTGGCATTCCGTAATTTACGTTAGCTAAACGTGCCATTCCTGGATCCGTGCCAACGTGCCCCGGTTACAGCGACGGGCACTCCCGCCTAGGCCTGTACGTGCATTCTGGACAGTGTGTGGGGTGCTCCGCTGGAGATAATCAGGGCTTTTATAGACGGAACTTCTGAAAGGGAAAGGAGATGTTGAGAAAATGTCATAGGTCAGTACTGTGAGCAATGTACTAAGAAATGATGCCTACTTTTGGAATGGCTTACGTTTTTGCTGTGTGCGTATCTATGGGCACATGTATGCTGGACTCCATGCGCATGTGTTTAGGTAGTTTGGGACCTTCTATAGTCTTTGGCTCCCTCACAACGTACACACAGACCCTATGCATGCTCACAAAGAAATGATAATAAGTTTTTAAAATGAGCTCATACATTTAAGAAAGTCAGGAACTGAGTTGGCTTCTTGGTTTTCTAAAGCAGGGGAAGGTCTTTGGACCTCAATTACAACAACTTCTTTCTTTATACTCTCTGCAGATTTTTTTTATCTTTACCAATCCTGTTCTTTCTTTCAGCCTAGACACTCCACCTCTTGTTTAAACAAAACCCTCCACCCATGTCCTTGAACCTGCTTCCTTGATATCTTGCCTGACCTTCATCATCTGAGGAATAACATTGGTCTCCTATATCTTTGGTTTTGCCCATTTCATGGCCATAAACCTCCCCAGACACTTTCTGCCCCAAGAGATCCTTCCTCACTCCAATTGTATCCAAGCTAACAGGTCCCCCCTCCTTTTTTAAGTTGCCTGTGTTTGTAATTTCCACACCATCACCGTCTATTCCCTCCTCTTGCTTCCCACCAGGTCCTGAAGCTAGTCCTCAGAAGTTTCCAGTGAGCTTTTGACTCCCAAATCCAGCTGCCCCTGTTCTTGACCCTCATCCTTCCTGAGTTTTCTTCCATATTTGAGACTCTTCTCCTTACAGCTCTCCTTTGCAGCCTGGGTGCTGGCCTCAGGTTCTATGTACCCTTGGGGTCTCCTGCTTTGCCCATATCTCATCCTCGGGCGCACCCTACTCTCCTTGCTTCTGACAGTTCTCTCCTTAGTCCCCTCTCATTCCTCACCTTTGTAACCTCCTCTCCTCCGCCCTCCAGAGATACTCACTTACCTGCCTCCAGGACTTGAATTTGCCAGGCTCCCACTGCCCTCCTCAGTGGGATATATTGGTCATCTCTTGTATGACCCTACCGTGTGCAGAAAAAAGTCCATCAATTAAATGCTGTATTTGAGAAATACTATTTCCATGACTTTACATAAATCAAATGTTGATTGTTTCTTTTTTTTAATTTGCTGAGGTTTTTTTTTCCTTGCTGTTTTATAAACAGACTGTCTTGAGAATTCTCCTCTCAGCAGGTCCCAAACACAAACTTGCATTACTATTCTTACAAAATAATAAACAGCTTTGGGCTATAAAACCTTTCAAATTGTTTCTTCACAGAAGGGATTTGCACGCTGACTCATTCCTGCTATATTTATAGCCTATCGCCAAAGCACAGCAAAGGCAAGATTTCTAATAAAGCTATGGAAATTACATGCATTGCAATGGGGCTGAATACATTTACATTTGTAGTATTTTAACATCTCCAAATTTATTGCAGATTACCTTGTTTGTGCATGTCTGTGCTTTAATGGGTTTTTATAGCAGAAAATAGTGGTTTATGATTGTATTCCCAGTGGAAATTTATTATGAATCCACCATATGGAATATTATATAAAACTAAACTTGTAACATGGGCAGTTTTATTATTCTAAGCAAGATCTACTGTACATTACTGAAAATTAGTGATAATAGAAGTGTTGAAGAAAGGAAGTTGGTTTACGATGGGAGTCTTCATTTGATGTTAAAATTTTTACAGAGCTTTCAGATTTTGTTTTAGATGGAAGATCTCTTCTTTGACAGTTGGGATATCAGATGATATAACCAGGTAGAACCTCTTCCCTCTCCTTTTCCCTGGGTCCCTCATGCTGATATTTGTTAAAGCAGGAGAGGGACAAAAGGACTGTATGGAACACTAACTTCATGCACAAGTTCTTCTTCTCATAAGCATCGATTTCTAGCCACCCATGCAACCATGGGCCATGAGAACATTCCATGAGCAGAAGTTATGGCAGCTGTTGCTAGAGCACATGGAATCGTTTTCTTTGTTTGTTTTTTCTTTCTTATCTAACATTTATTGGGCATCCTACTTGAAGATTTTAAGATAACTGTTGGGTTGGCCAAAAAGTCTATGTTTTTTCCAAAAAATAAAAGACATTTTTTCATTTTCACCAATGACTTTGTTGATTTGGATATTTTGAGTATGTTAGCTGTCTCTTGTGTAGGATAACACTGTTTCCAATTAATGCCTTGATTTGATCGCTATCAACCCGACCATAGAGCATATTCCAGTGAGAAATCTGCAGCACAAAACTTCAAAAACTTTTGACACATTTGATCAGTCACAACATCTTCTCCATATACTGCACAAACCTGTTTTTTTCATTTCAGTTGTGTTTTTGCCTTTCTTGAAATAATAAAGCATAACAGGCCAAAAATGTTGCTTGTTTTCTTCCATCTTTAGTATTTAAAGGCAACACAAGAATTTCACCAATTTTGTTAAGTTTTTTAAAAATGCACACTGATATGACAGCTGTCACAATACAATCTAGCAAAATTGTTTTGAATGAAGTTAAAAACAACTAAGTGCTACTAGACCCATTGTATGGAAAAAAAAATGAAGTTTTTGTCCTACCCAATACTTCTGCTAGAATTTGCAGTTCTGAGAAATTGTAAGGTGAGGACACAAGAAGCTTCATATTTGTGTCAGTCAACATTTTGCATGGAAGTCCCCCAGGGACTTCATTTTTGGCCAGTTCTTAAACATGTACATGATATAAGGAGTCTTAAAATGTACCTAAAGGTGTTATTTTGTTAAAGTGCATGAGGTTAAAAAATACTTGCCTTACATTTTCCACAAAGAGCCTATAATTACTTTAAAATCAGGAGAGACTCCAATAAACATAACTAAAAACATTAAAATGTAAAAATATTGTGCATGACATTTTCCTTAACCATCGTTTCTGAGAGTACAATTATGTGGGGGCTTTTTTACCATTTTCACTTACCATTGTGTCCCCAGGAAGGACTGGTATCATAGGCACACCCACCTTGGAGAATTAGGTGGGGGGAGCATAGAAGGAGAGGTTTTCCACCACCCAGGATTCCACAGATGAATCCCTGTGTTGTGTGGTCAAGAAGGGCAGAATTGAGTTTATTACTTTCTATATTTGAATCACAGCCTTGAGTATCCACCCACACTAAAAAGTTTATTGTACCGATAAGTTAATGTTCTAGATATGAAAACTTTGCAACAAGCTTTGCAAGTGCAAAGCATTGTAGAAATGCCTTAACATTCAATGCATTATTCGTCCTGTAACTAGTGTTTAGATGTAGTCCTATTCCAGGGGAGAGAGTTTGGTGATGAGACTAGCTAAACTCTGAGAATGTTTGTATTTATAACTCCAGTCTGATCAATATTTTCTTGTCTAAAGTTCTAGCAAAACATTAGCACCTTTCCTAAAAATAGCAAATTGTTCATTAAAAAGTTCAAGTACATGTGTGAAGCACATTCAATACTCCATGTAAACTGCTGTTGAATTTTTTGAGAAATTCTCATTGTTTTGGAAATTCATGGACGTGAAGAGATTGTTTGAGTGCCTGAAGTGTCTTGGAGGTATGATACATTCCGTACTTGTTGGTCGTCTTTGTTGATCTATCTGACTCATCTTCCAAACAAGAAACTACAATTTTTGCCTTCTGCAAGGTTAAAAATTTGGTTGGCAGTTTTTAGCCAGGAAGAAACTTAGACTTACCAATAACTAAAAATTATTTCTACAAATCTTGTTAAAATAGTTTTTATAGCAATAGGTGGACAACACACTGAGAACTCATTCAAATTAAGAGCTTATCCCAGACAAGCAAAAGCTAAAGGCGTTCATCACCACCAAGCCAGTATTACAAAAATATTGAAAGGAGAACTTTTTAAGAAGAAAGAAAAACAGGTAAAAATGAATAATAAAATGGCAAGAACTACTTACTTATCAATAATTATTTTTCCATTTTTATTTTTAAAGCAAAATTTATTGTATTATTTTCCATTACCATTTAACCCCTTATACCCCCCCAATAATTACTTTAAATGTAAATGGATTAAATGCTCCAATAACAAGACAAAGGGTGGCTGAATGGAGAAGAAAAGAAGACCAATGTCTTGCTGCCTGCAAGAGACCCACTTTAGATCAAAAGGCACACACAGACTGAAAGGGAAGGGATGGAAAAAGACATTTCATGTAGATTGAAATAAGAAAAAAAAGGTGAGGTAGCAATACACATATCAGACAAAATTGACTTTAAAACAAAGGTATAATAAGAGACAAAGAAGGACAGTTCATATGCAGTATCAGAGATATGAAGCAGCTTTGGTGTCCATTAGTGGACGACTGGCTGAAGAAGGCGTGGTGCATGTACAGGGGCCAGCAGAAGTAAGGCCTGCTTGAGTGCGGTTTGGTAGGGAATAACATGGGAGCATAGTTTTACTGTGAACATTTTACCTAAAATATCACATGGTGTGTTTGACTGTGATGATGTTATGGTACAGAATTACATGTCTATGATTTTGTAATAAGAGAGAGGGTGTTATTTGTGCTGGACCCTGTATACGGTGGAATATGACTCGGCCATAAACCAGAATGAAACTTTGCCATTTGCAACAACATGGATGGACTTAGAGGGTATTGTGCCAAATGAAGTAAGTCAGACAGAGAAAGACAAATACCTTATAATTTTACTTACATGTGGAATGTAAAAACCAAAATAAATGAATAATCAAAACAAACAAACTCATAGATACAGAGAACAAACTGACGGTTGCCAGATGGGAGGGGGGTTTAGGGCATTAGGTGGGAAAGATGAAGAGATTATGTACAAATTGGCAGTTACAAACTTGTCACGGGGATGTAAAGTACAGCTTAAGGAACATAGTCAATAATATTGTAACAACTGTGTATGGTGTTAGGCGAGGTACTAGATTTATTGGAGGGATCGCTTTGTAAGTTATACAACTGTCTAATCACTGTGCTGCACACTTGAAACTAATGTAATATTGTATGCCAATTGTAATTGCACAATAAAAAATTAACTAAAAAATTAAACAGTAAAAAAAAAAAAAAAACCCAAGAGCTTAAAGGAGTGGCTGGCTAGGAGTTAACTATGGCTAGAAATTGTATCTCTCCAACCAGCTATTTTGATGTTCTGTAGACACTGCCATTTTAATTCTTCTTAAACCAGTGGTCAAACCTGTTATTAAAATGTTGAGCAATAGCTTTTCATTAAGGCATCGGGTTAATCATAAAAGCAGAATTGTGCTCAGTGCAATAATCTTCCAAAGTGGGTCTATTTTTCTCCTTCAGAGTCTTCACTCTTACTGATACACTCAAGCGAGAACTTGAACTCAGCAGGGAGTGCGCGAGAGTGCCCCAGAGGGAGAGTGTGTGAGACATTGAATGGACTGGCTTTGCCTCAGTCTTAGCCATGGATCCATGTGCAGTGGACTGTAGCTATTCACTAGGTAAATGATTTAAAAAAAAAAATAGCAATAAAACTGTTTTCAGTACTTGGACACTATCAACATCTCTTTTCAGTCTTTCTAATTCACAGCATCATTTGGCAGGCTGTTTCTCATTTACCACATTTCACTTAAATTCATTATTACAGAAAGCCAGCAAGTACAAATGAGTGGCATCATTTCCTAACGCAGGCATATAGGCACCCAAGAATAAATTAAGACAGAAATGAGCAGACAGCTGTGAGACAATGAAGTGACAGCAAGAAGGGTGACATTATAAAGCAAATCAAGAGTTTGCTGACAGATTGCACATCAAGGCTGAAAGAAAAGGTTTAAGCATGAAAATTGCTTGTAGACCTGAATACTTCAAAATACATATTGAAATAGTTGATATAAAGGGAATTCGAACCTTTCTTCTGCTTTTGGGTTTCACAGCCTCTGGTATCATAGGGACTATAAACTTGGGAGAGGGTCAGGAAACCATACTATGGATCCATGTGCAGGGCGAAGCATGCTATAAATTATACTTCTAACTTGCTCATGTATTTCTTCAAATGACCAGCTTTTGGTCAAACACATGCTTTGCAGATGCCTTTGGCTAAAAACATGAAATACTTGTTTTGGGCTTTTTCTGCTGAGAGAGGGACAGAGCATTCGCCTGACTCAGTCAGTTATCATCATTTCAACCGCATCTCTCTACAGCCTTTTCTGCAATGAGTCT
This sequence comes from Anoura caudifer, assembly GCA_004027475.1. NCBI lineage: Eukaryota > Metazoa > Chordata > Mammalia > Chiroptera > Phyllostomidae > Anoura > Anoura caudifer. The sequence goes on from PVKU01000407.1 coordinate 23,118, forward strand.
GTTCCGATTACAGCACATATGTTGACTCTTTGGAAAAATACAAAAAATAATTGTGACATGTGCCATCAGTTTTCAGCAGTAGGTCTCAGAGGTGGGAAGAGGTAGTGTATCAGCATCACATGTGTGTGTGTGTGTGTGTGTGTGTGTGTGTGTGTGTGTGTTTTCTTCCAAGGTATACACACTTCTTCCCAGGGAAAACTGCATCACATCTAAAGAGGTGGGCAGACTCTCTGGTAGGTGGGGCTGGGTGTGTGTGTGTCTGCGGGTAGTTTGTAAAGCCCTGCATATGATGCCGATACTTAATCCTCTGTGTTGGAGACAATCAATTTTTGTGTTTGAATTTAGAAGTTCGGTAACCAAGAGGCTATTCCTCCCGGGCATGCTCCATAATTTGATCTAGCTGCCAAATTATCCAAACAGGCAGGCTTAGTGACTAAGAGTTAACTCAGTTGACTTGAGAAACTAGTATTCTCAAAGATGTCCTAAAATAATAAAATAAAATTTTCATCCATATTAAAACATTTTGCGGCATTTATGCAAACCTACATACACAAAAATAGGAATTTTAACACCTATCATTTAAATGAGCACTGATTTGTAGGTGCAATTGGATACTTTATTCTCAATCTTTATCCTTATTCTTTTTAGATTCCTGATTATCTCTGCTTTCTGGCTGAAAGCTTGGATTCTGCATTTTGCATTTTTTTTGGGGGGGGTGGACATCTTTTAAAGCCTCGCTGCAGAAATAAAAAAGGGATAAATATATGTAATGATGTAAATATACAGTTTTATAGACTTAAGATTTTAACTTTTATTTCAATAGCTTCTGTGTTCTAACATCTTACTACTTGCAGGCGTTTCATTTAACTTGCATTTTAAATATAACAGTCAAGAATGTGTTTTTAATATCTATGGTGTTTCCAATTACAAATTTATTCTATACTAGGACTTAATTTTTATTTTATGTTTTAAACACATTATAATAGGGTTTTAAATGGAGAAATAAGTAGTTTCTAGGTGAAACTAGAGTCAATACTTTATTCTGGCTTCCCTCCCATTTGCAGATTAAATAACTATATATTGCTATATAAGGTGTCACTAAAAGGAAGCTATATCTATTGAATACCATGTGTTCCTGAGACTATACTAGATGTTTTTCATTTGTTCACATTTATCTCCCCAATAACCCTATGAAGTACTATATACCCAATGTTAAATGAGTGAACTGAGAATCAAAGAGGTTTAGGCACTTGCTCAAGATTCCATAGCATTGAAAGGACTGATCTTGATTCATTATTATAATCATTAATGATGATAATAATTTTTATAGCCATCATTTATTGAGTAATTTCTAGATGTCAAAGATATTAAATTTTTTGCATACGAACATATTTCACTCAGACATCAGTGGAATTAATATCCACATTTTACCAATGAAGACATGGGAGATCAGGGAGGTTAAGTAAATTTTCCAAGGTCACACAGCTAGTTAGTGACAGAATAGGGTTTGGACTTCCCAGCATTGCATTAACCACTTTCTTGTGTGCTTCCCAAACTATCTGTGTGTTTTGATGAATGGCAACACTGTTAGAACAAGTGAGCAGTCACATGGTGTTCTTGAAGGACATTTTTCATTCAGATGATAAACTACAGCATGCTGACTATTGTGTTATTTTTTTTTAAAGTTTCATTGCTTTGTAGTTCCTTCTACATGTTTCTGTTGCAACCTATATTGATTGGTGATCTAGCAGTAGTGGGTCATTTTCACGGTGGGCAAACATGAATATATGTTAGTACAAATTATGGGTTTGCTTTAGTCGTCTGCTTTAAAGATCGCAGTTGAACATCCAGCTTAAACATTGAGCTGAAATTGAGACATTGGACATGATAGTTTATTGAAGCCTGACATTTTTGTCCAAGATTTGTTTGGCCAACTTTTGAAAGCCTTAATGAGTTTAAGCTATTCCGCAAGCACCAGTCAAAACACATGAGAATCATGGGAGAGGATGGTGCTTTCCCTGCACAGCTGCTCTGCAGGGAGGGGGATGCATGGAAAGGCATCCAGTCTTGGCAGAGCATTGCTGGAAGCGAAGGCCTCTCCTTCCTCAGGAGAGAAGCCGCAACTCTCCTCACAGGCCCAAATGATGCAGAATGTCCCAGTGCTTACATTCTTTTGATTCTTTTCCTGACTTCGAATCCACTCTGGCACTTGTGTAAAAACAGAACTGTCAGCACCTTCATTTTTTGATCATCCTGTTTCCCAGCCAAGGATAAGGGGTAATAGGTTTAAATTCCCAAGTGTCTTAATTTGTGAAATAGCAGCGGGCAAGTCGTTCGGTTCAAGAGGCTCTCCCCACCCATCCTTGTAGGGTTCCAGTGGAAATCTTACCAGGGTTCTTCCCTCAGAGTTTCCTGGCTCCTAGTTGTTTCTGGGTGATGGCCAGAGACGAAGGTCCCACCCAGGCTGTTCTCTGACATGGGGAATTGACCGACTCACTAACCATCAACTATCAGCTATGTGGCATGTCCAAGTCCTTCCCCTCTTGATCTTGCAAGGAGTAATTTCTCATTTTTGTGATTGAGATACTTCTGAGTCTCAAGATCAGATTGCCTGAGAGAGGAAAACATTCAGAGAGCTTTTGCGTGTATTGGAGAAAAGAGCCCAGCGGCCTGCTCACAGCTGGTACTTAACAAGCTCATGAAACAGAGTCTCTTCGTAGATCTCTGATGAGAAATACTCATGGAATCTTTATGTTTCTTCGAACATGGGCCCCACTGGTGACTTGGTAAAGGAAATCTCTTAGTTGCTGAAGACATAAATAATGTATTAATGGTATTTCAATGAACAGACTTAATTTTTTTTTACAGTTTATCTGACATCCACTCATCCCATTCATTCAGCAAAGGCTTCTTAAGCACTGTTAAGGAAACAGGTAGAGTATTATGGCTTAAAAACACAAACTCTAGAATTAGCCCGGTTTAGAGGTCTGTGATCTTGGGCAGGTTCCTTAACCTCTCCTGCCTAGGTTGCCTATTTTAAAAGTGGAAATAACAGTGATATGTGCCTCAGGGGATTGTTTCAAGCACTATATGTGATACATAGGAAGTTCTTGGCATGTAAAAATCTCTTAACAACTTTTGTCGTTATTAGTTAGGGCACTGCGTGTGTTCCTGCTACATGTATTATACAGTCCTTACAACTCTCTAAGGAAAGGCCCTACCCTGAAATTGTTGATAATGCTCTTAAATAGTCAAAATATAAACACAGGGAAACCTAAACAAAACACTGAAATAGTATGGAGTCTGTCACATAATTAAGAATCAGGGACTTCCTTTGTTCCTTTCAACTTTATGATTCAGATACCCAGGCTGGAGGTTTCACAGGAAGTTGTGTTTTCTGTGCCTGTGTAGTCAGGGAAAGCTTCAGGGAGAAGGAGGGTTCTCACAATCCAGTCCCAACTAACTCTTCCTCTTTTCCCCTCACATTCTGATTGCCTTCCCCCCCATCCACCTCCAATTGTCGACCTCATCTGATCGAGCTTCTCGATGAGCCGTAGACCCTTTGGCAATTCTATGCCTTTGCAAACAAATGATTTCTTCCTTCCTTGTATTTTGTTTTTTTTTCCCCCAGTTATCATAAAATGACAAAGTGTTTTGAACAGTGGATCATTTGCCACTAAAATAAGCCAGAACTCATGACCCTTGTTTCCGCAGCATATCCCTCTCCACCAGCCTCCCCTGGCTCACATCTGCCCTGGCCTTTACGTAAGGTCTCTCACCCTAAAACGGCCCCATCTCTGTTTTTCTTGACTCCAAATATGAAAGGAGGAGTTAGTGGTACCAAGAATCTAAGAGTTTGCATTATGAAGTTCTCAGTCTAAGTGGATTTGAAATCCATCATCTTCATGATTTTTATATATGCATGTGTCTAACCCAATAAAGCTGGAAATAAATAGTCAGAATGAATCCTGATAAATGCTGAGCATAAATGGAAGTACTAATGAGTGTAATTTCTGGGGAATAGGGTAAATGCCATCCACTTTTAGGGTGACGTGCATACTATCTATCAAACTGAAAACTCTTCGAAAGGTGGAATTAACAAGTTTTTGAGGGTCTTGGAAAAAGTGTAGTTAAAGCATAGAACTTTTGAATGTCAGACCTGACAGTGCCTCTTAATTAATATGATTAATGGTGTGGGTGTTATTCCTGATTACATACGCCTGAGTTCAGGAGGCACTTTTCTTAACTGCCCAACAGGTGGGGGCACGGGGAGTCCCACCATGTCTCTAGAGTTCCCATGATCAAGCAGCTGCTGCAGGAGCCACGGTGTCACTAGGACATGCGGTGACAAGGAGGATCTCGCATTGCATTTGGTGGCCCCTCCACTTTCTGAAAAACTATAGGATCTTGAGTCATGTCTTCAGTATTTGCTTCTGCCTTCCCCCACCCCAAGGCTTTGCCTAAGCTGACCATGAATTTCTGAGAAGACCAGACACTGAGCTTTTCTGGACAAGTGCTCACAACCTGCTATGCCTGGATAGTCCCACTCAGCATCCCACAGCTCCTCATGCAGCGTGGGACGCAGGGAGTCTGCTAATTAACTATGTGACCTTGGGAAAGTCACAGTCACTGGGCTGAATAATAACCATGACTCCTCCTAATTCTATGCTGCCTAGATCTCCAGCCTCACACTTATATCTCTGCTCCCCAAGACTCTTTCCTCATTGGCTCCTAGTGGGAAATTCTGCATATTGTGCTTAACAGGCTGTTAAATTATCTTAATTAAAGTGTCAAGGGATAAAAATTGAAGATTACTCAGAACTGCCACCCCAAGCCTTCTTTAGCTGGCTCAAGAATGCTTTTGCCAAGAAGATTCAGATGTATAATATTATACACAGTAAGCACTGTATGGGTTGATGCTGAGCTGCTGTATTTCATGGTCTTTAGACCCAGGATGAAATTGACACGTGCAGTCTCTTTTTGACAGACTTGTTGGATGCCAGAAAGTGATGGCTCTATCAAATTCAAGACTTTATCTCATATAGGAGAAGGCTCTGACAAAGACTTAAGGGGAAAAAATGTAGAAGAAAAAAAATTCAAACCTTGTACTGATCTTCCTCTGCTTGAGCCAAAGCAGTTGTGTTCAAAAGTTGGAGCTTGGTCCTGATGTTGGACCTCTCAGGGAAACTGAGGCAAAATGCTCCTTCTAGGGTGTTTCTCACTTTGAAGGGATGGGTCTTGGAAACACTAGACTTGGATCATGACTTTCATAAGGAAAGCATATCCTTCCAAAATAATTGGTTCAGGATTTTTGTCTAGATGAGTCAAATACTCAGGGCAGTAGCAGGAACAAGACAAATTTTTGAGAACAAGGTTGACATTACACATTTTCCAAGAGGGAATAATACACCAAAGGGAAAAAGCATGACCCAGACTGACCCGATATGTTGATAGAATCGGCAAGATGTGGTGTTAACAGCTTCCAGGGAGCTTCTTCCTTCCCCAACGTCCCTCAGCCTGGGAGCTTCATGTCTCGAGGTCCTGCTTGTTCTGAGAGGATGTTTAGTGTAACAGTCAGTAGAATGCTTTTTAGGGTCAGGCTGCCTAGGGGCAAAGCCATGACCTTGGGAGCACTGCTGAACACTTCTGTGCTTCCATTTCCTCACCTGTGAAATAATAGGAACCGGTACCTGTTTCATAGTTTTGTTACGAGTGTTGAATGAGCTGCTATATGGAAAAGGCTTAAAACAGGAGCCAGCACGCGAGGAGTGCTGTGCAAGTCTCTAAGTTAAGCATAGATAGCTTAGGAACTTTGCTGAAAATCCAAATACTGTAAGGAGATGTAAAAACACAAAAGTATTGTCAGTCATTTTGCAGAAATGAACTCCTTTGTCAGAGGGGCCCTGGGAACCATGGGGACCTTGGAAAGCTAGAAGTATCAGTAAGAGGAGTCGGAAGAACTGATGTAGGAAAGACAGAAGAGGTGAAGCAAATGTTTGCCTGACTCAGGGTTTTGCTTTTGATCCAGTTCTGTCTATTATTCTATTTTAGTTTCTTTTAACATTCTGATTGAGGAGTTTTAATTCAATATTTTTTCATTATTTATTCATTATTCAGCCAGCCCTGGCTTTTGTGATGACGGTTTTTAGAGACTCTTCTCCGTTGTCTATGTAGGAATTAAGAGGTACTTTTATCACCCCTTTTCTTATATCCCTTGTCTTCACATTGAGGCAGATGATCAGTGGACATTGTTGGTTTGTTAATCTTGCTCCAGTGCCATTAAGTGTTAATGCTGCCTTCTCAACATAGGAATGATAGATGTCTTTGCTCATGTTTCTCTTTAAAGAAGATCCCCTATAGACGTGGTTTTCCGATGTGAGCCTGCACCAGACTCAACTTGGAGGTTTGCTAGGACACAGATCGTCATCCTGCCCAACACTAATCAGAAATTAGTTTCTGATTAACTAATTATGGGCTGGGGCCCAGGTGGTGTACATACTTCTGGTTCAGGGACCGCACTTGGAGAACCACTGTCCTGTACCTGGAGTCCCCACCATTGATTGCACATTGGAATGACTTGGGGAACATTAAACACCCCTGACACCTAGGTCCCACCCCAGAGACTCTCACTTCATTGGTTTTGGGTGCAGCCCGGGCATGGAAACTTATAACAACAACACAACACTTTTAGGCATAGAGGGTTATGAGTGAAACTGTTGTATAAGACAAGGAATTTGCTTCTCTGTCCCCAAGGTTTTGTTTCAAGGGCAGATCATAGAACGGTGGATAGAAGAAAGCTCTTTTTACTAGTCTCCCCCACCAAAACAAAACAAAAAGGCTGTTTTCTGGTGAGGATGACTGCATTGGCCTAACAAACCAAAGCCTTCCTTCCTGGCTACATTTTGGGATCCACTGAAAAAGAAATAACTCCTATAGTAATGGGAATGCTTGTGCATAGTTAGTCACGGGGGGCAGGGTAATGAATGAAAACTGTTGTTGGCATCATAAGCCCCATGGTCTTTCCTCAGTCATTCAATGTGAGGTGGTGCACCCCGCTCTGTAGCTACGGAAACAGAGGGGCTCATGGCCACTTGCTGGCCATGGTAACCATCAAGAAAGAATTGGATTTTTTGTCCACCCAGAGCAAGTGGCTCTGAATCAGCTAGATAGAAGTTGGGCTACAAAAGCCATTAATATCCCACGGAGAAGGCTAATAACTGTGCCTCTTGTCAGGCTCTGGGATAGAGGCCGTGTGAAAGTAGAAATTTAACTAGCTGTGGCCTTTACTTTATTTGATAAAGTGTAGTTTACTTTCTACTTGAGCTTTTTATTAACCATAATAATTCTAATTGAAATAAACATTTTGATTACAGCTCTGTTCTGCAACTGCTTAATAGGGAACTAAAATAACTTTCAATAATCATTTTGTTCAAATGGGATTCATTTAGCCTGACAGTTATTCCAGGCATTTATTGGCATGCGGCAGGCTGGGAGCGTTTCTGAGCATAATTACGGGAGCATTTTACACTGGGGTTAACCTCACCAAAATGACAGACTGAAAAGCGGTGTAAAGGCGCAACTGAAACCCATAATCTGCCACAGGAACTCGTAAATGAATCCCTTTTCTCCACTGTTTCTGATGCCCAGGGCTCCAGTTAAGATTAAAAGGAGTTTTCTCTAGAAACTGGCAGTCTGACTGCTGGAGCATGCTTTAATGAGGGCACAATGCAAACCCGGTGCTTCTGGGCAAAGGGACAATTTTACAGCCACTTGTAATTCTTCGCATTGGGCTGAGGGGGATCTGGGCCATAAGGTGGCCTGCGGGGAGATTCACCTTCTGTACAGCAAAGGCTCTATCCCTCAGCAAAAAAGGAGGAATATTCTGTCTTCTCCTCTTTTCGGGAGGTCAAGGAAATTGAGAGGCCAGGCTTCTTGGGACGAGGGGTGGAGGGGGCTTTGGACTTTTCCCTTAATGCCCTCCCAAAGCAGAGCTACCAGCTGCAGTTCTACCTTCTTTCCTGGAAGCCTTCTTCACTCAGTCCCCAGCCCCAACCTCACGAGACCTTTAATGTGTGAGATTGGAAACCAGTATCCCCTTGGATGGGATAACAGAAGAAGCCATTGTGGCTTCTTATGTGGATATAGGATCATCCCTGCTGCAGCCAAAATGAGTCTGATTATCCACCGTTGTCTGCAGGGCTGCATTCGCTCCATCAGGGGGTAGTCGCAGTGGGCACGGCAGCGGTCTGGGGCCCTGTCAAGGGCCCAGGCTCTTCTGGATGAATGGGTACTGGGTGCAATCCTTCCAGGTGACTCGGGGAAACCTTAAGTGCAACACAATTTAATCAAGTCCATTATGATGATGATGACGGCTACAGCTTTACAGAATTTGCATCAAATTCTGTCTTAGCAGTTTTGTTTTTCAGAACTGGAAACTGACACTGCCCAAGAAGAAAGTTCATGAACGGTAGGGGGATTTGCCAGGGTTTGGGGAAGGCACCAGGAGCTTGCTGCAGCGGCTCTGTGCGGGACCACTGGAGACAGCTGCTGCTTGAAGGAAATCCTCTGCCGTCCTAGCTAAAGAGGGAAAGGAGGACCTTGGCAAGTGTCGAGGCAGCCAAACTGCCCCCATGATCACACACTCCAGGGCGATGCTTCCATCTAAAGGGTGCCTCTGGCTCACTTGGAACACTTTAACAGAGTAGGGATCCACACGTACAGGGAAACGCACGGAAGTCACTCTACTTCTCTGCGCTTGCCAGTTATGTGGGCCAGTGTCACGTCTTTGTTCTTTGAACAAGCTTGGCTGGGTTTTCAGTTACTTTCAACTAAAAGCAGCCTAGCTAATTAATGGGCATTTGGTGTTATTACACTAACATTAGGTAAAGGTAATAAGGCATTAAATGGATACACCTGGATTGGGAGGCTAGCAAGAACACTGTGGCTCTCAAAGGCAAAACCCAGTATATTAGAACCCCAGGTTAAATAAATTGTCTTATTTGCTTCGACCTCCACGTAAATAAAAATAGGATTTATTAAGTGTTGACAAAAGTGGTTAAGCCCTGGCTGGGTAGGTCAGTTGACTGGAGCATCATCCCAATAGGCCAAGGTTGTAGGTTTGATCCCTGGTCAGGGCACATGCAAGAAGCCACCAATAGATGCATAAATAAGTGGAACAACAAATAGATGTTTCTCTCTCCCTTCTCTTCTCTCTAAAGTCAATTTTTTAAAAAGCTGTTTAGCCATAAGCTCACATAAAGGAAACATTTCCACTGGGCAGACACCGAATTCTTCAGAGTCACCTGGAAGTTTGCTTGTGACGGGACACGAAAGGCCACCATCACTACCTACATTTAGAACTGGCTATAAGCATTCTTGTTTTTGTGGGATTGAGTGCAAAATCACCTTTTGTTTACATAGCCTTTTCTTGTATTAGAAACTGTCAGGACGAATATGCTTTAAAAAAAACTTTAATCTTCTTATAAACCTTTGGAGGCTACTCCTTCCCATAAGCCCTGTGCAAAACTCTTCCAACTTCCACCCCCAAGGCAAAAAACACCAGGCCTTCATATTCTAGAAGAGCAAATAAAAACAGCACATTCTCTCCAGGGGAATGACTAAATAGAACACGAATTGAAGACATTGCTTTCCACCTGCAAAACCAAGGCTGTGTTTTGTTTGTGCTGTTCTAATTAGAAATCGTGTCTTTCTGGGATAATTTCCTTGTCTACCTCCCTTTGTGAACATGAATTTGACAGAACTGGGGCAGACAGGAAGCAGAGGAGTTTATTACACCCTACATTTATAGGAACACATCTCTTTTACAGGAAGGATTGCGTCCATTTGTTTATAGAGGACCGAAGGTGTAGGGAAATCTCTGGGGGGAGGGGCGGAAGGGGTCCTATTTTAAGCCATGTGGAAAATCAAATGGATGAAAATTACAGAATGAAATTCTCAGTTCTAGATTTTTTGAACGGAGGTGACTTTTGTGATGTTAAAAAAAAATTTGTGGTGTAAGAACGCTCTGCCCTTGAGGAAATCTGGAACATCTTGCCCACGATTGTAGCTTTGAACTTCCGTAATTGCAACTGTGGTGGATAAGGATGGCTTTCGTTTGCATTCCCCTTTGCACTTGCTCTGGTCTCAGACTCCCCCACTGCCTCGATCCCCACTGTAGGCAGGCAGGGCAGGGGGAAGAGGCGCTGTGATCAGCAGGGGCCCAGGGCCCAAGTCTGCGTGGTTCTTGGTTCCATGTGTGCTTTTCGGTTGTGCTGTCTTTTGTGCCTGGAGAGGAATACGAATTGACCACCGATCTCTTTTCTGAGTGTTTCAGTATTTTCTTCCTCTTGATCCTTTGATTTCAAGAAAAGAAAAATGAACCCCATTCCATTTCCAGTAGAAAGACAATTACAAAATAAATGGCTACATTGTTTGAGAAGAATGTGTGTATGCTGGTGTCTTAGGACCAGCTGAGAAAGGGGAGGGTGAATTCACATCCAATCAAGGCTGTTCTGTGAGTGAATTCTTATCTTTGATTCCCCCACTTACTGGGCACCTATGACTCCCTTCTTGCTCAGGGCTCATCTCAGTACATTTCCTTACCTGGATCCTCCACAATTTCTACTCCTGTTTATCTCTGTTACGAATTGACTTTTATCCCCCTCCCAAGTTTTTATGTTGAAGTCTTAACCCCCACTGCTTCCAAATGTGACCTTTTTTGAAGATAGAATTGTTACAGATATTATTAGTTAAGATAAGGTCATACTGGACTAAGTCCCATAATGACTAGTGTCCTCAGGAAAAGGGGAGATTTGGACACAGGGATACAGGGACAACACCGTGTAAACACTGGAGTTACGCTGCCAAAGCCAAGGAACTCCCGGAAACGAGGAGAGAGGCCTGGAACAGATTATTTCCTAGAGCCTTAAGAATGCACGTAGCCCTGCTGACAATGCCAGGACTGTGACATAACACATTTCTGATGTTTAAGCCACTGTGTGTGGTACTTTGTTACGGCAGCCCTAGCAACTCTGTCTCTCTCTCCAGACTTAACTTCCCTTTGTTCATTCTTTCAGGACCTTAGTGGTGACTGCTCAGTTAACCTACACATCTCGAAGGTGTGACCGGACTACCATGATTGAAGACTCCTGTGCTGTGTTCTGCCGAAATCCCTATTTGAAGAATGTAAACCAGGTGTGTCTCCACTTCCTAGAGGCATCTACCCCCATGGTAGACAATCCTGTCTCAAGGGGACCAGCAACTTCTACAAGACGGATCTGATAAAGCCTTGTGCTTCCCTCCCCAGAGCGTGCTTGCATTTCAGTGGGTCCTGCAGTGTGTCACACTAAAGAAGTCAACAATGTAGACATTCCTGGTTTGTGGTAGGCCAGCGGGGGCAAGTATTTTGGGAGGGGGAGGACTATTTCCGGTCGCCTGAGAACAAAGCAGCTGAGGCTGGACATGTGTCTTGCCAGTCACACTGTGCAGGTGGTAGCTTGAGGCCGTCCCTCCGCCACCACACGGCCAGCCGCAAACTCCAACCTGCTCGCGGACGAGCCGGCAGCACGGACGGCTTCTACAGATTTCTTTCCTTTCCTGCCGGAAGACTTTCCCCAAAATTTCTGTCCTCACTGGCTGGAAAAGAATTGCAACCCATTTATTATTGCCCGCAAACGCTTTGTTCAAACCCCAGAGAACTTGGAGGCACCTCTGGAAACCACACCTGTCAGCGGCGGAAGGGAACCAAGAGGGAACACGTTTTACTCTCAACAGCACTTTGAGGGGCTCGTGCTCAGAGGGTGACATTTGTCCCTGAGAGTAAACTCTAAATTACATCACAAATGAACATTTTGAAGTTAAAGGTGGCATTTCTGACCTGCCAGCTGGCAGCCACAATCATGCTGAAAAGTGCCATCATTTATGACACTGGCAGTTAAGAAGCCCAAGGTTCGAGGTCGTAAAACAGTTTCCAGGCCTGATTTAATATTGATTTTGCTGTCAGGCTAACTTTACTTTAATATTTAAACAAATGTTTAATGTTTAAACAGTTGGTTTTCCCTTTTTCATTTTTCTGTAGCTTTAACCCAGTGTTATCTACGTTGTAGCAAGTCCCCCCCGGGGCCAGCTTCCGTATTATGCTGCCCTATCTTTAGCAATATTCTGATTTATCGTCCCAACATAGATTATGGATCTCAGCCTTTCCTTGTCCTTTGAGAGGGAATGACCGTCCTGTTATTGTGTGTATATAAGTCCCGTTGTACGATGTTATGATGTATTGTTACAGCATTGGCATGTGGTTAGACCCTTGGAGAGGATAATTTCTCACCTGGAGAATTAGATTAGGAGACTAGACTTTGGGTGGTGAACGCACAATGCAATGTACAGGTGATATGTTATAGAATTTGTACACCTGGAACCTATGTTACCTGAGTAAATTATTAACCAATGTTACCTGAATAAATTAATAAAAAAGAATTTGGAGCATGTCATACTTTATGCATTTCAATTTTAGATTCAAAGACATGGTTACATAAATTTAAACCTTCAAAATATTTGATAATATTAAGAAAAGTCACAGAACTCATATATTTGCCTCATTATTGTTAACAAGAAAAAAATTCCTTAATGTTTTGGACATTAAATATTTTATATGCATCCGTTTTCTATGGCTGTGTCCTCCATCTCATTTTAAACTATTTTAATAATTATAGTTAGTAGTTTGTATTCCTAAAAACAAACCAAAACCAAAACCAGAACAGGTTTAGATTGTTGTAGCTGGCCGCCGGCTCTGGAGCAGGCATGTTAGACCTAGGAAAAGAAACTGAAGAGACGGAGTTTGAACTGTAGACCCCTCATTATTCCATACATTTGTGGTAAGGAAGGGACAGACTTTATTTGGTTTCAATCGTGATAAAATCAATGATAAGGACTTTTTGTCCGTACTAGGTGCTTGTAATTATAATGGAAGCTGTTTCTATCTGGGACACGATGGTAATAACAGTGGGGATCTCAGCGTGTGAATTTAAGAGGAAAGTGAAATTCATGCAATACACTGTGGGGGGCCACTTCTGGTTGTCCTTCCTTCCAGGGCTAAATTCAGACTAACTAATAAATCACCTGGCAAACCCCAGCTAGGACGGAATAAAACAGGTAAGTTATGATATGCGCAGGGCAAAGGGGGCAGTATTTTGTTTTAATAGGGAGTCCTTTCCCTTGCCTTCTTTACTCAGACATCTTGCCTATTTCTTCTGGGGATTTCAGAATTTCCCATTTCTTCAGCTGCAGAGATAAAAGGGCAGCCAATTTATGAACCGTGTACCATGGGGATTATAAATCTCTCATTTGTCTGCTCTCATTTCTATCTGATGTATTTTTCAAAAACAATAGCCTGAATTCTAATTTTTAAAATATTATCTGAGCTTGAAATTTCAAGGACCAAATGGGCTTTCTGTTGCTTAAGATATTCCTAATTAGTCTGGCTCACCTGGTTTTCAGCTCACATGCATTATAAATAAATAAGGAAATCCCATGGCTTTTGAATAAGCCCCCAATTATAATTATTCATCTTTCTGAGGGTTCCATATAGAACAACCAAATCCCAAACCACCAAGTCCAAGGATGCTTCATCTGTTAGAAAAATAGGGGAATTGGCTTTAGTGGTTTCGGTCTTGGTTTCTTATATGTCACTCTCTAGGGTTCCCCTGTGCCTTGTCTTTAATGGTGGGGAGTACGTTCTGCCTCTTTGTGGAAGTAAAGGTAATGTTTTTAGCCTATTATGTCAGTCTGCCGAAAATATTATTTCATAAGGCAGAAACAAAGAGACAGCCTTGACCCTTCTATCACATGGATGAGAGAAAGAGAGAGAGAGAGAGAGAGAGAGAGGAGAAGGATGGTGGGGGGACCATTCATACTAGGCTACACAACACTATCTTCCTCTTTCTGTGTCTTTCTAAAGTCCATTTCAAAAGAAGTAGTCCGGAACTACCCACAGAACCACTTGGGAAGGAAGGGTTCTTATTAAAAATACAGATCTTTAGACCCCCCTCCCTACACCTAATGAGTGAGAATTTCTGGGTGTGCAGCCTACACAGTCCTTATGGAACAGGGGTGTAAGAGCCACTGCGATGAATCATATAACATCCACCCAGGGTACATGAAAAAGAAAGCAGTGACTCCTGATGAGGTAGTAAGTTCAAGGAAGCATGGGTAAAAGGGTGACAAAGCAACCGACGACCAACATGATGGCCAAGCACAGTCACAAAGATCAGTGAGAAATGGACTCAGGAGTGTCCTCTAAACTGAGACTCATGCCAACCTCATCCCCCACAACTGCACTGTCTCCCATTTTAGCTGTGACCAGGGTCCTCTGTGTTATTTGTGCCTTTTGCTAATTCCCTCTTAAACAGAATCTGGCCCTTCATGGTTTTTCTTATTTAGGCTTCCATCTTAAGAAACGTCAGATGTTACCCTTTCTGCCTGGGCAGCTGCTCTTGGTGAGCCTCTTTGCCAGAAGGGCAAAAACAGGCAATGCCAATGCCATGGCCCACTGAGCAGCATGGAGATGCTCACTCTGTTCATCCCCTGAAATCCCAAAGGATAACAGACCAGTGTAAACCAAATGTGCAGGGAAAATGAAAAGGAGTCCTTGGAGGAAGGACTAGTTGGAAAGGAGGAAGGACAAGTGGGGAGAAGATACAAAGTTGCAAGTCATTTCCTGCTTTGCAGTGTATTAGCTACTCATTTGGGTGCCTACCCTGCCTTTGTGAATTTACCTGCTGGGGAGAGATGGCCTTGGGATGGTAAGTGATGGGGTCGGGTAGGGGAGTCCCCAGTGAAGGGATAGATTCTCTGTCTAGCTGAACGGGCAAACGTAACCTTCCCTTCACCTCAGACTCCTTCTCAAAAATAAAAACATTAATACTTGCGGCCAGTGCTGTCTGTCAGAGACAGTCTGGGAGCTGAGCTCTGATTGATGACAGGCTGGCATTTACTGGTGGTAATAAGGCTCCCAGAGATCACCAAGCAAGTGAAAATAAAGGTGTGATGATTGAATTATATATTCTCTTTCTATGATTGAAAATAATATCAGACAACTGACTCGGGTGCCAGACAGATTACATAAGCACAAGTTAAGTGGTAGAATAAAAATGAGTGATTTCCCTCCTTGACTTAAATACACCACTAAGTAGTGTGCCCTTGAATTCAGCAGAAAGCAATTTCCTCCTCCCAGTAACAGCTAGGGGGCATTGCAAATGCAAATTGAGTTAGCTTTGCATTTTTAATATTCCACATATCCATCCATAACTCACTGCCGAGAGTTTAGAGATGTTATCGCTGCTACTTGGGCTCATTTAAATTATTTTGCACCTCTGAACTTTTGCATTAACTTTAACACTGGTGCTTAAGATATATGTTCTAATCTATAGGAGGTCTGTGCCTAGAGAAACTCTAGTCCCTGTGCCTGGGGGCTCACAACACAACAGGGCAGACTGTCATTTAGCTTGTCATGTTCTCTTTCAAAGGAGAGCTTGTGGAAGTAACTTCTGCCTAATAAGAGAAGATAAAAACCTTGAGCACTTTATTATGGTGTGTGGCTGTCTCTTGGAAGAATGTAAGTGCCCAGGAAGCCGTCCGGAGCAGGGGCACTGGAAGCTGCTCCTAGGCCCGTTGTGTGCAATCAGAATTTCATTGGCGGGCGATCAATAGTAATCCAATTCCTTTTTGAAAACCTGCTTCTAAAATGTGTAACAGAATTAAGTTTACCTGGATGAGACTGGGGAGCAGTAAGAAATGAGGAACCAACATGTCTCTTGCAGTGTTTTATAAAAAAATATCTGGGCTGAAGCGTCTGCTCTAGGTGTGGCGGAGGCTGGGTAACTGCAGCGCGAGCTCCGTCCTATGGGGGAAGTCGACAAAGGGAGGATGATATTTCAGGGGGAGAAAATAAGCGATGTTTCCCCCCTTCTCTTCCTCCCTTCCTAAATTTAAGAAATTTATTAGGATATTTCAGGAAATATTTAGATTAGGTAGAGTTCTAGAGAAAAATAAGAAGTTAACGTAGTTCTAGCAACCAAGAAGGAATCCTGCGCAATCCAGGGTGAGGGAACTTGATCTGTTCATTTTTCTCCAAGGTCGTGCTTACATTTTAGATCAAAATGTCCAGTGAAAGATCAAACGTCACTAAGTTGGACTTGCTGGGCGTGGGCATGCTGGATTATAGATTGTTAAAAAGCATGACTTCCAGGCTCCTCATGAAGGCCACGAGCATCCAGATAAAAACTGTGATGAATATCCACTTGTGTTTAGAATGAATTATAAAAGCGAGTGTCAGATTAAACCAATACCCACTTTCTCCACCTTTTCTCCTCTACCAGACACACATATAGCCGCTCTTTTCAAGCCCTGTAGGATCTAGTTCAGGTTAAAAAGCTTAATTGACTGAAAAACTTTGACCACGAATGCTGTGGCTCATCTAAAGAGCTGGCCGCTTCCTTCTCCCTCCAGTCCTTCTCTGTTTTAGGTTGAGGGTGACTTCCTCTAGAGTGGGGACAGTGAGGGCATTTCCTCTTCCCTGGCTCTCTCAAGGCTGGGACCCTTTTTGGTTTGTGCTCAAATTGCTCTGGCCTCTAAGAGTACATGGGCCTCCTGGAAGTCTTTAGATCTTTTCAGCTTTACTCTCTCACTTTCTGGCCGATCAGCCCAAAGAGAGCAAAACCAAACCCTATCTGCATATTGTGTGGAAAAAGTTTCCTTTGATTCCATGAGGGAAGGGGAGCTTGTAGTTCATCTCTCCTCCCTTGTTCTGCTTCCACTTCCTCTCCCTTGTTCTTGTTTTTTTTTTATGTTCTCTGCTCCACTGTTCTTCTGTTTCATTTCTCACAGGAAGACCTCTGCAGTCTCCTTGGTAACTTTTCTTTCCAGATAGACCTCTGAAGTCAAGTCACATGTAACGAACACCAAGGAGCTTCAGCATTCTTTCATTCAAATACAATGTATTGAGTGTGCACGTACGGGGCACTGCTGTGGGTGCTGGCGCGCAGCAGCGAATGGTAGAGACAGCGCTTCCTGCCTGGTGGAGCTTATCTTCCACCAGGGAGTGGGAAGCAACACACTCAGTAAGGAAGTCTATTTTCTAACGTGTTAAAAGCTGCCAAGTGCTATGGAGAAACACAGAGCAGAGTAACAGCGTATTAAATGGAGGGCTGCCAATTCAACGTGCGGTCAGAGTAGCCTGTTTGAGATGGGACTGTCTGGGCAAAGGCTTGAAGGAAGGGACCTTGTGAGGGTCCTGAAAGAGAGCCCTCCAAGCAGTGGGAACAGCCAATACCAAGGCCCCCAGGTGGGCCTAGTCGAGGAACAACAAGGACACCCGAGTGGCTGGAGCTGGTGAATAAGGAAGAAAATTGTAGGGCACGTGGGGGCAGACTGGGTAGGCTCTTGAGGCCTTTGCAGCAACTTGGGCTTTTATAATATTTTACTCTTTCTTTTTCAAGGACAAATTGTACCAAACACTAGATCCTTAGGGAGACTGCTTTATCTAATATATTCAAATGGTTTATAATTAGCATATAACTTGTATATAAAAAGGTACTTCCCGAAGGCTCCAAAGTTTGTCTGTTCTCTTTATCAGTGTATCTGTAAGCTTCTTTTATTTTCCGTTATTTTGCTGCCTTTAACCCTGTAACAGTCGCTCTCATCCTGATGCCTAACTTCACAAGTTCCACATTGGGTGCGTTTTCTTCTGCATATGGTAGTGGAGATAAGACAGAATTTGGTTCTTAGCACAAGGTTGATACGACACAGAAACCTAAATAGGATGGCCTACATCTAACTATTTGGCATACTCAACTTAGCATTTACATTTTTATTTATAGTAAGACCCAAAAAGGAAACAGCATGGCTTAAAAAGCAGCTTAGAGAAAGATATCATTGTTTTAATAAAAAATTTAATTAATTGGTGGTGATGATGATGATGATTGGTAAGAAAATCACAACTTCATTGAAAGACACAAGACCTGGACTCTTGAAATAGTTTAAACCATGTATTGTTCGTGTATAATTTACAACATGTTTCCACATGCATGATCACATTGGATGCTTATAACTATACATGAGTGAAGCAAGAGTTGTTATCTCCATTTTCCAAAGAGAGCTGGTAGGATTTATCTAAGGCCACACATTGTTAATGGGTAGAGGCAGGACTTGAATCTAGGCCTTCCGACTTCCGAAGCAGTGTCCCATGATGAGCCTCTGTTACCCCTAGGAATATGGGCTAAAATTAAAGGTTGAGAATTACATCTCTAAATTAGACTCAAATACTAGACATTGTGGCACAGGCTATAAATATACTATAGAAATACAGAAAAGGGAAAATTCATAGGGCCTAGATTAAGCCATAGGTTTATTTCATGGAAGAAAGGGATGGGAGCTGGTGAAGCACACGGGACGAACCATCCCAAGCTCCCCACGAGCAAGGCTTGGGTCACTATGCACGCTGCACAGAACACTGGAGCAGGGGGCTTTGTCACGGGGCAGTCAGGTCTTCCCTGCTCAGACCTGCCTAAGTGCTAGGAGGTGGCTTATATGCCAGGAGTGGACTGAGGAGAGACGCCCAGCCCACTCTCCTGCCTATGCAGCAGCAAAAACTGAGTCCTAGGTCACTACAGAGAGGAGCCACCTCTTTTCTTCCCCCGAACTTCTTACACCCCATCAGGCATAGTACTCCTTCCCCTGACTCCCGGGTGCAAACTGCCGACCTACGCCGATTTGCAGCCGGCCAGTACAGGTCGCCACAGACAGGAGATCATAGAAAAGGAGACCCAGGGTTTGTCTGTGACGTGGAAATGAGAGCTGTACTCTCCCAGAGGAGCTGAAAACCAGTGCTCTAAGACTGCAGTTTGGTCCGAACGAGAGTAGAAGCTGGGGGAGTAAGGAGAGGACCAGATTCTTCGGGAATCAGAAAAGCCTTAGGAAAGCTTTTACCCGAACCAGTTTGTTTCAGCTTCACACAAACTTTCACAGAGGAATTCCTTTCTCAGTGGTCCAGGTGGGGTTGGCCACCCCAAAGACCAGCCATGATCCAGGGGAGGAGAAGGGAAATTGTTCTCATTTGTAGTATTTCCTTTCAAAATTCCAGGGGGGGTTACAAATGGTGAAGCATCAATATCCCTGGCTCAAGCTCTTTTTCATCTGACTGTTTAGCTGGGGGACCACTGAGGGCCTAGTGCCCTTGCTACCTGCTCCCTCCACATGAACATGTATTTTTACCTCGAGACGTACAGTAAATTCTGGTTTCCAAGGTGGCCAGACAGTATGAAGAACAATATAATGTATTGAACATTTTTTTAAAAATGTATTTGTGTGTGTTCATTGAAGTTGACGCTCATGAGAATAATTTCCCATGTCCAGGAAGGAATCTCTCTCTCCTCAAAAGTCTTCCATATGCTCTTCTGTTCGCATTCACTTAAGGTTGACTTCCGTTTCTTCCCCCTGTGGCTTATCATACCAGATCCATTGGAATCTTTTCCTCCTTTTCCACAACTTAAGTTTTCAAGGTTCTTCCTCTCTCTCATTTTTAAATTCACCTGCATCTTGCTTGCAGACAAAGGCCACGAAAGGGTAGTTTCACAGGGAAAGCTACCAGGACAGCCTCTTACTCCCCCATCCTATCACACTGCAGTTGTTGTCCAGCTCTGGCGCTGAAGCCCCATGTTTCAGCCCAGGGTTGCTGCGCGCACCCCAAGGCCTTGTCCATATTTTACCAGGGTGCTGGGTACTCTGTAGCCCGGTGGGTCAGAATGCAAAGCCAGAGACCCAGAAAGCAGGTTAGTGGTTACCAGGGGCTGGGGGCAGGGAGAGTGGGACGTGAGTGCTTAAAAAATACAGCAGGTTTCCTTTTGGGATGATGAAAATGCTCCTGATCTGGGTATGATAATGGTGGCCTAATATTGAAAAGGTACTAAATGCCACTGAATTGTACACTTTAAAATGGTTAAAATGATGAATTTTTGTGCTATGTGGGTTTTTACCACCATTAAAAAATAAAAGAATACAGCCCCAGGGTTCAGCGAGTACTGGATACTCGTTCCAGCTCTAGTCCTTGCGGATTGCGCCACTGTGGGCAGATTACCTAACTGTGCCCATGCCTCGGTTTCTTTAGCTGCAGATAATTCTAACCCCAGATCTAATTGCTCTGGAGAGTAAATGAGATGGTGCAGGTACAGCACTTGGTGCTTATTTTTTTGTTACAAACATCTTTATCTCCCAGTAAAAGAGAGTATAACGTGAATGTGAGCCTGGGGCAGCGCCCCCTGTTCTGAGAGAGATTGTCTTCAGGCCCTAGGTTCACGGCTGGAAGAAATCAGAGGCGTGCCCCTGGGATTATTCTGGCCCTCCCACCCTTACCTGAAGTATCTATATTGACCGAGAAACAGAACTGAACCACTTGGCTACTTTTATTTTTGCAAGAAATGCAATGATACCAAGTATGTTGTGATTTTTCTAGTCTTCGCTGGCGAATTGAAGGTGCTTACCGGCCACGATACTCCTTCCTCTCTTCTCTAAACATTCCCTTTCTGTTTCTGAAGCCTCTCTCTCTCCCTCTCACAGCACCCCCCCCATGTTTCCCCTTCTCATATTGTCCCCCTTTCTGTGAAGCTTCCTGTTCCTAGAATCCACTTTTACCCTAAGAACTTCTCAAAGTGTCTCTTAACCAGAATGAATGGATCTCCCAGGAGAGTGCTGAGAGACGATGTTCTACCTCCTTACGGGATCCAGCGCGGACAGGCCTTTCACGGAGCTCTCAGGCCTGTTCAGTTCATGGCATCAAGTCCTAGGTGAGGGGTTGGTGCTGCCTGGTACCCCCAGCACGTGGGCAGCCACGAAGGCTGTTAAGACAGCTTTTCCTAAGATTACCCTATATCTAGCACCTTGTAAGTCCAAGGGCCACCACTGCTCTGTATGACACCATGTGCCCCCTTCTCCTGGCCAGTGCCACCAACGCCAGAGCATGAGGAATGCTGACTGCATCGAAGGCTGTATTTCAGCCCGTACTGGCCCTCAGCTTGGCCCCTTAAGCAGTGAGCAACCTCTTCAAATATTCATGACAGCCTGGTAGGTGAGTAAGTACAAGTTGTCTGGAAGATAAAACTTGGCCAGCAACCCCGTACCCATATTCTGTCTTTCTAATGGCTAACCAAGTTGATTAAAAACTTCTAATAATCACAATAGAGATTGGGATAAAAATAGCACCTCCAGAAACAAATCTATTTAATTTCCAAACTACTCAGAGAGATAATCTTAATGTGATAACATGTTTTGTTTTGTTTTTGAAATTGAAGGTCCTACTATTACTCAATCCATTAAAGGTTATTTTTCTAACGAATTCCTTAAGATAGGAAAAAACAAGTTTTACCTTTTATTGTAATTGGTGAGTGATATGTGAACTAATCAGAAACCTATGCTGTGGCCTCCATTAAGGTACCAGATGTATTTGGCTGAGAAGAGATTTGTTGAATAGCTTCAACCTTTAAGTGCAGAGGATAAATGGATGGTGACATCATTGTACCTTGACAAATAGAAATTATATTATGCCCCCTTTTTCCCTTTTCATTACCAAGGATGATTTATTTCAGTGCCTTTCAATTCATAAACCTATGGATTGTCTATAAAGTTAAAAACCTTTTAAATTTGTAACATGCAATAGAGGTGGTTAATAGCATTCTTGAGCCATGCTGTTACAATGTTATTGGAGCTGTTTTCTCAGTAAAGGCACATTATAAACAGGTGCTAGGAATTTACAGCAAGCAAAGCTGTGAGCCTCATATGCCTAGTCTTATTTCCCAACCACCCATAATGCTAAGTTGTCATAAATGACATGACATGTGACCCTGTTACATTTCATCTTCGTCAAATACCAAATGATATAGGAAGGTCTTCGAATGAAAACTTAGAGTCAATAGAATTGTTTGTAGCATGAAAAATAAGTGCAGGCTGTCCCATAACCTTTGTTCTTTCAGTAAATCCTGCTTGTTTCTCTACTTGATTATTTTTAGGATAGGATCCCTGCCATGCCTGGGGATTTCCACGAAACGTTCTGTTTTCATCAAAGTTAGCATCTTCCCTGCATTCGCTGAAGCCTGTGGATTTGAAAGCCTGGGAAAAGGCACATGCGTGTGCTTGGATAATCTGTCCTCTGGTTTAGATTACACTGACAAAATAAATCCTGGTGCTCCATGGATGAGATTTGAATGGACCGCAGCAGGAGATAAAAACAAAGTAGTTTTGTTTATCTGGGACCCAAATCAGGAACCAGATGGCTGCATGAAGAGGGGAGGGTGTGTGTGTGTGCACTAGTGTGTGTGTGCACGTGTGTGCATGTGAAATAGGTGGGCAGTGTGGGAGGTGTATGTAGAGTGGGTGGAGAGGTTGGGAGGTGTGTGTAAAATGGGCAAGGAAGAGTGGGAAGAGGGAGGGGGGAGAATAAATTAGAGATAACATAAATAAAGGGTGGGTTGGAAGATGACATTCTTACTGTATTGAGGATGGGAGTAATTACAATAAGACCAGCTGCTTTGGGCTATAGATGAGGAAGAAATGCCAGGGTCAGTGGGACACTAAGTAGTAAGGAGTGTCCCTGCTTTGTCCCCTTGGATGAGAAGGGACAAAGGTCTCCATGGGGCCTAAAGTGCACAAGGCAAGGTGAGCCTGGGAAGCAGTCAGCTTCATAGACAGCTGTACAGAACTGTTGTTGAATTGAACATAATTTAAAGCTGGGACAGAGGAGTTTGCAGCAGGACAGCATCAGTGCTGACATGTCCCCACTGCTGCTCATTTCCAAGTGGCTTACTGCAGAGCTCTGAATAAGCTGACACCGCCCCCCCGCCCCCCTGCCACATGAACCGAATGGCTGAATTGCTGTCACAGAATCAACACAGTTACGTTGTAAGTAGAGGCACATGAGCTAACCTGTCATGCCCCCCCCACATCCTCTAGGTAAGCTGCCCAAAGCCTGCTGACCCAGGTCTTTCCCAGCAGAGAAACCAACAGCCTCAACACTTCCTGCACCTTACACCTTGTGCTGACACTCCTGGGGGATGCTGTCCAATTAGTGCCAGTGCTAGTTGGCATTCGTAGCACACATTTTAGTTTTCAAGCATTTTACAATACTGTGCTGTGTTCATTCCATACCCAGTCCTCACTCCCTGCCCCACCCACACATGTCTTAGGCTATAACCATGTTTTTACTCTGTGCTTATCTGATTACAGTGTCCAGTTTTTGACCCTGAAATTTAAAAGAACTCAGACACGGTCCAGGAGACCAACACAACTAATCGAAGGTTATAAAATAGGACGAGGGAGAAAGGTTAAAGAAATGGTGATTATTTAGCGTTGAAAAGAGAACCATGGTGGGTGACTTAATATTGTTCAACAGAGTCTGCAAGTACTGTTTCCTGGGAAGTTATTTAAAAAAATCAAAACCAGATAGTGCCCCTGCGACTGAGTAATGGGACATGCTTTTCATTGAGGAACAGTGGAACTGAGAATAAATTTTTAAATGTATTACACTGCCTCTGTTTTTACCTGTGAGAAAGAACTTCACTAGTTTTGTGCTGACATACCAGTATCTATAAATTAAATAATGGTGATTGTTAATGCAATTTGAGTGTAGAAAAGGTTAAGTTGTTAAAAAATTATATCTACAAGACTTCCAGCCAAGATGGAGGTGTAGGTAGACACACTGTGTCTCCTCAAACAACCAAAAGAAGGACAAAAACAAATTTAAAGACAAAAAAACAACCAGAACTGACAAAAAATTGAACTGTATGGAAGTCTGACGAGCAAGGAGTGAAAGGAGAAACATTCATCCAGACCTGTAGGAGGGGCAGAGACTGGCAGCCAGGCGGAGAGGACTCGTGGCAAGGTGGAGGCTGGAAGATAGGGGCGGGCAAGGCTGCAGCGGAGAGCAAGGTGGTGGCTGGCAGACCTGGTGGTCCCACACTCACATACAGATAAACTGGGAGGAACAACTAGGGAGCGAGACAGACTACACAACCCAGGCCTCCAGCATGGCAAATAAAGCCTCAAAACACCAATTGAAAACACTTGAGGGGCTGAGGTGCCAGGAGAAACTTGAGCTTCACAGGAGAGTTTGTTGGAGAGACCCACAGGGTCCTGGAACATACATAAACCCACCCGGGAATCAGCAACCGAAGGGCCCAATTTACTTGTGGGTAGCAGGGGAAGTTACTGAAAACCAGAGAGGAGCAAGCTGCACTGTTTCCTCACTGACCCCTCCCCCACAGACAGCATCACAATGCTATACTTGTAACAGCCATGCTGAAACAAACAAACAAACAAAAAAATGGCCCAAATGAAAGAACAGATCAAAGCTCCAGAAAAAATGCAACTAAGCCACGAAGAGATAGCCAACCTATCAGATGCACAGTTCAAAACACTGGTAATCAGGATACTCACAGAATTAGTTGAATATGGTCACAAATTAGAGAAAAAAATGAAGGCTATGAAAAGCGAAATAAAGGAAAATGTACAGGGAGCCAACAATGACAGAAAGGAAACCAGGATTCAAATCAATGGTTTGGAGCAGAAGGAAGAAATAAACGTTCAATCAGAACAGAATGAAGAAACAAGAATTCAAAAAAAAAAAAAAAAATGAGGAGAGGCTTAGCAACCTCCAGGACAACTTTAAACATCCCAACATCTGAATCATAGGGGTGCCAGAAGGAGAAGAGGAAGAACAAGAAATTGAAAACTTATTTGAAAACATAATGAAGGAAAACTTCCCCAACCTGGCAAAGGAAATAGACTTCCAGGAAGTCCAGGAAGCTCAGAGAGTCCCAAAGAAGTTGGACCTGAAGAGGAACACACCAAGGCACATCATAATTACATTAGCCAAGATTAAAGAGAAGGAGAGAATATTAAAAACAGCAAGAGAAAAGGAGACAGTTACCTACAAAGGAGTGCCCATAAGACTGTCAGCTAATTTCTCAAAAGAGACCTTGTAGGCAAGAAGGGGCTGGAAAAAGGTATTCCAAGTTATGAAAGGCAAAGGCATTCAAGATGCCTCTATCCAGCAAAGCTATCATTTAGAATGAAAGGGCAGATAGAGTACTTCCCAGATAAGGTCAAGTTAAAGGAGTTCATTATCATCAAGCCCTTATTATATGAAATGTTAAAGGGACTTATCTAAGAAAAAGAAGATAAAAAACATGAATAGTAAAATGACAACAAATTCACAGTTAACAACCCCACATCTAAAAAAAAAAAAAAAACAAGACAAAACAAACTAAGCAAACACCTAGAACAGGAGCAGAACCACAGAAATGGAGATCACATGGAGGGTTATCAGCAGGAGAGTGGGAGGAGGAGAGAGGGTGAAAAGGTACAGAGAGTAAGTAGCATAGATGGTAGGTAAAAAATAGACAGGAGGAGGTTAAGGATAGTATGGGAAATGTATAAGCCAAAGAACTTATATGTGTGACACATGGACATGAACTAAAGGTGGGGGGGAATGCTGGTGGGAGAGGGTGTGCAGGGCGGAAGGGGGATAAAACGGGGAAAGTGGGACAACTCTAATAGCATAATGAATAAAATATATTTTAAAAAGAAGAAGAGAAAGATAAACATGTGAATAATAAAATGGCAATAAATACATATTGATCAACAATTAAAAAATTATCTGCATTCCCCTAACCAGAGCCTTTGCCTCTTGCTCACTGTTATCTGAAGACACTCCCTTTGTGCCTGGGTTTGTTACTTTCCATTTTTATGCCACTAAAACTTGAATTTGTTGCTGTAGGAATTTAGGGCTTTGCCAGCTGGTGGTTTCGAAGCTCTGCAGCTTTCTCCCTACTATTGCATCCATTAGGCAACCCCCACCATGTCATGTGCAGCCCCAGCCCATTTAAAATACCCATCTCCTTAAGAAGCCAGTAAGGAGTTACACTTTGGGGGCAACACCAAGCCATGTGGCCACCCTGGAGTAGGTGGCCATTGCCCATGTGGCTGTTGGCTAGGCCTGCTTGGTTGTTTGTCTGCAGGGCAGACCACAGGCTGCCTGTCCCCATAGTGTGACCACTGCCTTTACCCTCTGCAGTGTGTCATCTTGGAACTCTAACTGGCAAAGGCCTAAGGGTACAAGAGCCAGGGCTCTTTCTGGATGAGCCTAGACACTAATACCTTCTTTCTCCATCTCCCCCCCCCCCCCGCTTCATTATTGGCTCATTCCTGAAAGGAACTACCAGGTGGCAGTAATCACTGACTCACTGCCTTTGCATGCCCAGGGCCTCACATCTGTGCAATGACAGATGTTTGCTGCCCGGTTTTTCCATTCTGTTTTGGTAAACCTGGTCTAATTTAAAGCACAACTCACATGTGATGTCAAGGCTAGTAAGACAGCTACTTACTTAGCTAATCGTATATTCTTTCTTCTCCCTTATCCACATTTCCCATTTTAGTTCAGGGCAGCAAGAGGCCCAGTTAAAAAAACTTCCTTGCATCAAGGAGTAATCAAGTGGTGGAATTCTGACCAATGAGATGAAAGGGTAAAGACTCCATGAAAGCTATTGTTTTCTTGCTCAAAGGGCACAATCTCAGCAGGCTCTCAGTCTCCCCCCTTCCTCATCTTTCTGTCAAGTTTGCAGATGTGATGTCGAAAGTGGGGCTATGTAGTAAACGTCTTGTGATGATGAAAATGTGCTACATCTCCATCAGCCAAGTAGTAGCCACTTGCTCTACGTGACTGTTGAGCACTTGAAATGTGGCTAGTGTGACTGAGGAACTGAATTTTTGATTTAACCGAAACAGACACATGTGGCTAGTAGCTACAGAGAAGATGGCATAGGAGACTTCAGTCTCCATCTTTCAAGCAAGAGGATGAAAGCTACACTGTCAAGGGCAGTGGCCCAGGGAGGCAAGAGGAGGCCATTGGGTAGGTCTCCAGGTCAATGTGGCAGCTGTGCAGCTCTGGACTGCTTGTTATGTGAGAAAAATAGACCTGGATTCAGTTAAGCCAGAGCTGTTGGGTTTCTGTTAAATACAGTTTTATGTGACCATACCAGGTGCTCTGAGCAAAATGTTCAGATACTCAAGTGGAACCTCTGGCAGAGCCAGTGCTGGAAGGAAGTTAAACAACATAGTAATGACCCTACTCAGGACTTTCCCTCGGTGGAGCATCTGGTGTTCTGTCGAAGTCTTTCTCCCTTAGCCCAACCTCTGGATTTGCATGTCTAAGTGCTTGTCTAGCCACATATACCTGCACATTATACTCTAGGCGTGCTGGCTCAGCACCTGGGCGATGGGATCAGGCTCTTTGGTTTTGCCTCTCATTTCTGCCACTTACCGTAAAACCATGCAGCCTTGGGGAGGCCACATCACTTTTATGTACTTTGGTGTTTTCGTCCATAAAATAGGGATAATCAGATGGTTACCTTTTAGGGTTGTCATAAAGTAAAAGTGAGGGAATGTCCGGTCAAGTGCTAAAACAGTGCCCGGCCCAACATAAGCACGCAAGAATGCTAAATGCTATTATTATTTCTGTTGCTATTTTCCAGCCTGTGGGCGGAACCACTACTTACTCAAAGCATGGCGTCTGAACATGCTCTTCCTCGAGCACCAAGAGGGCCAGTCCCAGAATCCTCCTCTCTTGCCTCCAAGATCAGTGCTTTCCCCCTGTCTGTGCACAGTCTTCCCACTGGACAGACTTTGGGATTATGGCACCGTAAAATCTGCGTTCTTTCAGTCCTGTGACTGCTCATCACCTGAGCAGTTCACCTTGCCACACTGCTTTTTCAATTACTTAGGGGCTAATGTTCCATTTTGTCTCTATCCTGACCTTTAGCTGTCCGTTGCCAAATCAGGTCAATGGAAAGAGAACAGCAGCTTTGAAAGCAGATGCTGTAGTTTGAATCCTAGCTCTGCCAATAATAGCTTTTGAGACCTTGTGCAAACTAGTCAGTTTCTCTGCACCTGCTTCTCCTCCTCTCTAATGCCAGTATAATAGGCTGATTGTGAGGGTTAGATTGAGTGAGCTGTACGTACGGCAACGGCAGGGTGGGCAGTTATAAATGCTAGCTCTCTTCCCTATCGTGAGCCCTCTTCTAGATAGGTTGTCCCAAGCAGGAAAACATCTTGATAACAGTTATTTATTTATTTATTTATTTATTGGCTAGGGAAGAGGAGGTGGGTTCTAGTTCTCAGAACTGAAAGACGATTTGGGGGTTATAGCTATAAAGATAGACTCTCAGGCTCACAGGAGGCCTCAGAAACCTAGTTGAGACCTTCTGTACTGATGAGAAAGCCTGGACCCAAAGAGGTCAGGGACTCTGAACCCTACAGCTCTAAGAGTCTACAGTAGTCCCTGTAACTCAGGTCATCTCAGCATCCGAAGAGCATCCTCAGGGACGTACTACACTATAAAATTCCCACTTCAGGGAATTTCATCTCTTAAAACACTTATCACTACCTCAGGGATATGGACACTTGACTAATATGCTAGTTGGGAGTTCTTAGCAATGGAGCTCATCTTCCAAAAACACTTTTCAGAACCAAAGGGAGTCAGAGGACATGGCAGGGAGAGGCTCTGTCTGGTGTGGAGAGCACCGCCTAGCACGGGGAGACTGTGGATCAAGTTGCCACGCTGCCACTCGCGTCACTTAAAACTCTCCCATCCTATGTTCTTCACCTCAAAATGGGGACTCCAATACCCACTTTCAAGCATGACTACTGAATCCATCCCCCTGGAACAGCTTGGTGGGACGGGAAGATAAGTGACAAGGTGTGCAGTCCTGCATGACCTGCTTAGTGCTCCCCACCTGGTGTTCTTGTTGCCAACACACCCCACGCACTTGCTGCCTAGGGAGCTATTGGGTTATTGCTGAGCTTTACTCTGACAATGCTGAGCATAAGATGTGAAAAATTTATAAAATTAAGCATATATAAAATTATGAAAGAAAAGTCTGAAAGCATTTTCTGCTTGAATAAGGTCTAGGACATTTTTGTTTCTTTTCATTTTGTATGAGAAAATGCATGCTATGAAATTAAGACCAAAGGTGACATAAATATTCTGGATGTTTGCCTCATTTTCTATTTGGTTAAGCTGGTCAATAAGCTATTTTCCAAGTTGGCTGTGGAAAGAGCATTATGTGTGTTTTGGGAGTGAGGGCTTTAGTTTAATTTCTGTCTTGTATTT
This sequence comes from Anoura caudifer, assembly GCA_004027475.1. Lineage (NCBI taxonomy): Eukaryota > Metazoa > Chordata > Mammalia > Chiroptera > Phyllostomidae > Anoura > Anoura caudifer. The sequence goes on from PVKU01000407.1 coordinate 52,324, forward strand.
ATTGAGAACATAGTACATGTAAGGCAGAGTGTTATGTGTTCTGTTGGATCATTCACTTTCAGGGGAATTGACAGTGACTTTGGGAAATACTGGCAGCCTGAGTGTGCCTGAGCAGAGACAGCTGAGAGCAAGTTGGATCTTAGCGGGTAGAGACGCTGTGTGGATAGACACCTGTTCTGAGAGCTCAGCGTCAGCGAAGGTCTGGAGGAGGGTAAGTGCTGTGGGTGGTCAGTGAAGGGGGCAGCAGGCCTGCAGCTTTGATGGTAGGCATGGGACTGAGGAGGCAGGGAGAGGATCTGAGCTGATTGGCTGGCAAAGTAGACTGGGACCTGGATGACAATTTAAGAAGTTTATTCTGTAACAAAATGGGGAGAAATCAAAAGTTGTGAACAGAAAGTGAAATGATTCTGTTTAGGAAAAGAAGCTGAAGCAGAAGCAGAATAAGATGTAGCAGCAGTGGAAAGAAGAGAGAATAGAAAGAGGGAGGAGGAAAAGGAGGAGAGGGAGGAAATGGAGGAGGAGGAGAGGGAGGAGTCTCACCAAGTTTGCGATTTCTGTGGAAGTGTTTGCAATATCACATGACACTCACTTTGGGGGTGAAAGACTCGGAAATACAAAGCAATGGAGAGTTTGCAGGTCTTCTCACTTCTTGCTTTGTCTTTGATCTGTCCAGTGGTTCAGATGGGTTATGCATGGCCAGAAAGACCAGAAAGGTCTGGTTCAGACCCTGGTTGGGTTTCTGAAGGCTGAGTCATTCCATGCTTATCACCCAGGTTTGGACAGAGAGGTGATCGTCCTGGCCTGCCTCTGGTGCCCTAGACACTCCTCATCTGTGGTCCCACCCCGCACTGGTTGTTTAGGCTCCGGCCAGAAACCGACCTCAGTCTCCCAGAGGTCAGCACCACTAAGGGTTACCGAGGTCTGGTGGGGCTCTCTGAGTCTGCGGTTCCCAACCTTGGCTGTTTCACTTTTAGTAGTGGAACTGTTCTTTGAAACAAAAAAATTCTTCTTGGAAAAATCCAGCTGTGGTAAACTGATGGATGTGGAACCGCTGTGGTTGAAAGCAGAGATGAAGGGCTCAGCAGGGAGTGGGGCTGCAGGAGCCCCACCGCCCAGGCACTCGGTGGTCTCAGAGCCCAGAGGGCTCCCTGTCGAAGCCCAGTCTTGCTAGAATCCGTTTTGTGACCAGACATGAGCTGGTTCCCGACTAAGTTCCCAGGGGATTTGAAATTAGGGAAGGCAGATGGTGTCTCTTTGCAGGTGAGAGGGTTAAGGGATGGAGAGCTGGTAGGGAGGTTTTAAGAGAAAAGATAGTGGAAGAACCATTTTCCATACTTGTAGTATTTTTTTTTTTTTTTGCTGTGTATCATTTGAAAATACAGCAAAAATGCTAACGCGAAATTGTTCTTTCACTGGTCTGTTTCTCCTGTCAAACCTAGCGTGTGCATGCGGGAGTTCCATCCCAATATTTTTCAGGAAATTTGAGTTTTTTTCTAAATCCCCAGAAATTGAGTTTTTTTCTAAATCCCCTGTCAAGAAATTGGGGGAAGAGGAATTCTCCTATGAGAATTAAAGCAGAATGACCGACATAGAGCAGCTACTGATCAGAAGGAATCCACTGCCATGAAACTGCAAGCAACACCAGGAAATGTTAACATGTAGATTCTGAGGCTGAGGCTGACATTTCCAGAAACCCGATTAGGAGCTGAGAGGAGGAAGGTATCACCAGCTAATCGGCCACACTTGCTTATAGCTGAGGCCATTGTAAGTACGCGTTCATGGGCCAGTCTGCTGTTGGTGGTGACTCATTCTCGCAAATAAAATACATATTACTAAGTTTGTATGCATAGCGTACTTTGTACCAATCAAATGAGTGGTGATCCAAGAGATAATGAGTTTTAGAAGCAAAATAAGATCTTACATCAGCCCTGGCTTATGTGGCTCAGTGGATTGAGTGACGACCTGTGAACCAAAGCATCATTAATTTGATTCCCAGTCAGGGCACATGCCTGGGTTGCAGGCCAGGTCCCCAGTGGGAGCCACGCAAGAGGCAACCATACAATGATGTTACTCTCCTTCTCTTTCTCCCTCCCTTCCCCTCTCTAAAAATAAATAAAAAAAATCTTTTTAAAAAAGATCTTAAATTGGCCATTTAGACTTTGATTCTGCATAGTGCTATTAACTTTGTTATGAGATCAGGATGTTTGAATACAATTCAATTATGTTTGCTGGTCTTTTCCAGTGTTTGAATATTTTCTATAGGCTATAGGTCTCTGTAAATTTGCTGAAGTTAATACTTATTATCAACTAAACAATTTTTAGGTACCCAGGATGAGTAAAGAGGATGAAGAATATTGAAAATATTTCAAGAATAGTTTATGATTTGGGGAATTCCATAGATTTTCCAGGAATTCCAATTTTGTATCCTGAATTTTGATTAATATCTGTCAGGAATTTGGAAACACTATCTAGTCCAACCTCTGGCCTTGAGGTTTAATTGATCACATAAACAATCATCTAAGTGATCTCAAATCATTGAGGTGCACCTCAGTTTTACTTGTGCTACCACGGGGACTTCGCAAATGTTTCTCTTTAAGACTAACTTGAAGTTGCACAAGTCCTCACAGTTGACTTTAGAAACAACAATCTCTTAGCCATTAAAATGGAGGGCTCAGACTTTTCTCTTGAATAGTAGATGAATTCTTTCATACATCAGTCTAAAGATTTCATTTAAATTGAGCTCCCAGAGTCACTTGGGAAGGGTATATATTTAGCTAGGCTGTGTGTATGTATAATGTGAATGATAAGGGTAGCTACCCTTCTCTCCATCTGAAGCAAGGAACATAAAAATCTCTCTCCCTCTTTTTTATTTTTTAACGTGCGGATTCTTCCACAGGAACAATGCAATCATTGGGTTGAATTATCCTTATGATTTGATTATAATGTACATGTTTGATGTAGAATAATTTGTCACATGTCATTGCTTTTGACTGGCTTTAAACCACAACTCTATTAAAGGCTTTTTATTAAATAAGTTTTAGTTTGATCACAAAGCAATTCTGCTTCCTGAAGTCTCATTTGTCCAGGAGGGGCATCCCATGTTTACAGTTAACATTTCAGGGTCAACATTGGAAGGAAAGTGGATGATTGAATTATTGCACTAGTTATAACCAGTGGTTACAATAGAGCACTATCTCTAAACTTGACTATCACTGGATACAGCCTTTAAAAACATATTACTTTCTATGTCGATTTTATAGCTGGGAGAGAAGCTGCGTTGACTTCTGCTTCTGCCAGAAAAGGAAGGATTTCTATGATCTAAATTGGAATCGGATTGGATGGAGAGGATGAGCTTAAAAATAAATAACTAGAACTCTGTATTTACATGACTTTTGACTCATCTCTCCAAGTGTCAGTCTGTCACATGGTATGAGGTTTAGATTCCTTTAGATCCTTGTACTATGCAAAAGCCCAAAATTAAATTTTTGGAGGACAATCGTCCCGGTTAAAGTCAATCAAAGAGGTTGTCTCAACAAAAGGAATGATTTTAAGACAACTAAATGAAAAAAAAAAAGTTTTTCCTAACCCTGCTTAATATTACAAAGCAATAAAACAATGGCATCCTTAATTGCTGTCTCTTCAAAGATATGCTAGGTGAATTCAGCCTTTAAATGAATATGAACAGATCATTAACAAGAAATATATTTCAAGTTATTAAGTACTATTATTAAGTATTTATTACAATCTTAATTTTTTTTTAATATTGTTTCATCGTCAGGACACTGGAATAGGGATTATTGGTGGCACTGAGCCAGGGGTAGCAGCAGGAGAAGGTTATATTCTCTGAAGAAGTTTCAAGTCCTTTAGGCAGAGTCTACATACATTCTTGGGTCAAAGTAGAAAAACTGAGAAAGAGCTAAGAAATACTTCCCCTGTGGTTCAGGAGGGGACTCTACTATGTATTTCTGGACTTGGATGGATGCAGTGGACCAAATGGAGATGGTGATGGGGCGGGGTTGGTGCTTTCCAGGACAGGGGTGGCTGGGTCTTGCTTTGTAGGATGGGGACAGAGGAAGGAGGAGGTGAACATCCCTTCTCTGTTGTGCTCTATAGAACTTCCCAGGCTCACATCAACTGGGTGGGTGGCAGGGATGTTGATAGCATTGTTCTCAGGCTCTTGTGTCCCTAGAAAGTGGGTATCCCCAGGGAACACTTAATTTCTCAGGAGGACCCAGACGCCCAAACTTACGGGCCCTTCTCTCTCAATTCTGCTGCCACTGGATGAGCTCAGCTACAACGCCAGGTTGGGAGCTTTAGGAGGTTGCAAAAGGGGAGAGGGCTTAGAATTCCTTTCTCCCCTTATATGCCAGAAAGCACATTACAGGGCCCCCTTAGTGTGAGGAGGAGAATAGCAAGATGGTTAAAAAGATCAACGTGAAAATATTTTAATGATGACAAATATGATTTAAGTTCATGTTCTCCTACGAAGATTTTAGAAGTACAAATATTTTTTCGATGAAATGTGCCTCAGAGTTCTCATGGTTTTTTTTTCCCTCTGCCTGTTTGCATAATTCTTTCACTGGGAATTACAAAAATGGGAAGGAATTTTTTTGGTTAATATTTGTTAGGTGGTACAGATCCCTAAAACACGGGTCAGACATATATGGCTTACTTTTATAACGTGAACCAGACCCACCCTTTTGATCCTCAAACACAGAGCTGGCTTTTACCCCCCTCAGTCAGACACTATGCAGACTAATCTAGAATTAAATATATGTAGCCAATGTGTCAAGCTGAAGATTCTAGTTTTATCTCTTGACGTCTCCAAAGGGAAAAGAAAAAAGAAAAAATGTTTGCTCACTGTGTAAGTTATGGGAAAGGCAGAGTGACCATGACCAAGTGTCCCCAAAGTACAGTGGGTGAGGTGGGCCAAAGCTTTTAATTTGCACTCATGGGCAGTTATGCATACTCAGAGACAGCCACTCAGAGACCTCAGAACCTGTCCTATTTTTGGTCCACCACTGTGTGATGGCATCATCTTTGTCTACTAAAGCAAAGCTGGGTCATAGACATGTTCATATTCCAGGTAATGGGAAGGAGAAAAGACAAAAAAAAATCCAAGGCAAGAAATTTTCTTGTATGCAAGTGAGGCATACCTTGTACTCATCACTTCTGTTGGCGAGTACATAGTCACACAAGTCCCATAGACACACCTGGCTGAAAAGGAGTCTGGGAAATGTGGTCTCTAGCACAGGAGCCTGTGTTCATGAAGAGAGAACAGTAAGTCACACTCATTGAGACTTTGTTGTCATTATCCTAAGGTGGCTTAGGGGGAAAAAAGATTTGTTTTTCATATCAGTAATAACATTTCAATTAAATTACATATGATTATCTTACTATAATTATTCTCTGAAGATCCAAGTGATCTATTTTTCCACCTTCTCTGAGGTGTGTGAACTCAGCTACCTCTGATTAATGACTCACATATACACACACAACAAAAACCTCAAAAGCAGCAAATTTGGAGGCCATGTTTGAGTTTGTCCTTTGCTAGGAAGGAATCTAGTAGAAAGAACACTTGGTGTATAATCAGAAGTACAAATATTTAGATCCAGCCTTGTTATTAATTCAATAAGTGACCCTGAGTAGGTCTCTTAACTTATCTGTTCCCCATCTATAAAGTGAAGGGATTGGACTGGGTCATTTTTGGCTTTAAAGATTTCATTCAATCTTAAAAAGATGTCCTGTGCTCCCACATGATAATTCTTGGGCTTTTAGTCTGTTGACTGAAAAGAAACAGAATAAGAAAACACTAGAATTAATTTAGTAACATTTAAAAATAAATGGTAGAACATCTATCATTTATTCAGTCTGCACTCAGTTTTGAGGATGCTGTGGTTCCAGAAGCAAATGTTTTTTAGATGCCTGGATTCTCTTTCTTTCTTTCTCTCTTTCTCTCTTCTCTCTCTCTTTCCTTCTTTCTGTCTTTCTTTGTTTTTGCCTGGATACTTTAAAAGTCTTTGATTTTGAGATTGTCTTCACAGTCAGCTCACGTGAGATGCAAGAGAAAGAGTGTGAGAAAACCCTGCAAAGGGCATGAATGATGCGCCGGTCCACTCTGCCCCTCGTCCCCTGAACTGCAGGTGGAATCTCATACACAGGAAGAGCCTTGCTACCCAGCCTTGCAGTGAGTCTGAGGATGTGGAATGAGGCTCAGCTGCCTAGTTCTGTGGAAAGTTTGAAGAGGATGAAGAGATGCCATCACGCTCAATGTATGACTTCTTTTCATTTATCCATTGTCCCATGAAGAGTTTGCTGGTAAGATTTAAGTCCTTAATGACTTTTTTATAGCACAGTTAAACTGATCTCATTTTCCCCATTTCCATTGTTATTTTTCTGAAATTATTTTTATTGATCTTAACAAAGGTTTGATTCATTGTTCAGTTGGCTCCCCCCACTTTGACTTATATATCAAATCTTATGGAAAATAATTTCTGCCTTTGTGAGCTTTCTTTTGTGGCAATTATCTTTTCCAGTTCTAATTTTATTGGTTGAATTTTGCAAATTATAATCTGAGGAGGAGATTTAATTCTTCCATCAGTTTAAATCTACACCATTCTTGTCATATGCCCTTTAACCATTTGTTGATTTTGTTTTCAACGTTTCTATAGACTGTTTTTGTCTTCAGTTTATTAGTTTCTTGTGTCTTTAACAAGATGAGATCCTTTAGTGAATAGTTTGGTCCATTTTACTGTGCACCTTTAGCCTTTGTCAACTTTATGGTACTTATTATGAATTGGGTAATTTTAGCACTGGAAGCAAAGATCCTTGTTAAGACAAAGGCACAGGGTTAGGTTGCATGGTAGGAGTAACACTTCAGACATACAGTTGGGTCCAGAAACCAGAAGAGAAAGGTCTTCCTTTGTACAGTCTCACATGATCAAAATTTCTGCGTCAGACCAACAGGCAAATATCCTGCTAAATGTGCTACACCTGAGCCATGCCCATTAAAATCAGGAACCACAAAGTGATGCATACTATCCTATTATTTACCCTTCTTATAAAACAAGGAGTGGAAAGTATAGGATTGGCATGGTGATGTTACAGAACAGACCTGGGGTGGGGGTGAATGATACACTATTACCAAATGGACCCACCCTTGTGCTCTTGGAGTCCCCTGCCCCATACTAGGTTTGCCTTGCCAGCTGCCAGGGAAAGACATCTCTCAGTGCCAGAGATTGGTGAAAAGGAAAGGGATTATTTATTTAAAGGGTTATACAAACTTAAGAGTAATGACTTAATGTCTTCATTGAGATCCCAAAGTCCTTTAGAATACCCACAAACTCACGGTTCTTCCTTTGCCCTCTGCCCAGTCTGGGGCACCGTACCTCAGAAAAAGAAATAGAAGTCCGTGGTTCTTTTCTGCCCAAGCCGAGTGGTCCCAAAAAGGAGCCGCATGGCTGCGGCACCTGGGTTTAAATCCCAGCACCAGTCTTCCTCTGCGGCAACATTTCTGACTCCTCCCACAATTGGCCATGGCTGCCAGCATTCCCGTATTTTTCCAGCTTTACTGGGCTGCCATAGTGAGTCTGGGCAGGCGTGGCCCCCATGGCATGGGGCCAATCATCTCCAAGCTCTTGCATAGGCACTGTAACCAGGGGGAGTTGCCTCCCAGTTGCATCCTGGGTGGAAGTCACCCCCATCCCCCTGACTGAAAGCATGGCCACAGCTGTTTAACATATCCATGAAACCAGTTAAAGGTTGTAGATATGTTAGATGACCATTCTAGAGGTTACCTGCAAAACTGTTGCTATTCAAGACAACTCTCAATGGCCCTGCTCCATGCATCCCATCCCCCAGCTCAGACTTGTGGGGGTGAGGACATCCTATACATATTTTTTTTTTCTAATATTCCCTGGACATCAAGTTCTGGATCCCATTACAAATCCCCACTTAGGGCTCCCCTTTGGCTACACCCTGTTACAGTGAGATCATGGCATTGACATGCCTGTGAGCATTGAAGTGAGAGAAATCAAGGAGTCCAAGACATTCATCCTAGAGCTTAAATGGGGGGTGGAATAGATTCTATTTTATTTATTTTTTATTTAATTTTTTAATTGTAGTTTTTTCCCTTACCATTTACCCTCCCTATACCCTCTCCAACCTCCACCCATCTCCCTCCCCCAGATTTTAAAACTGGGAATTTTAGGGGCAGAAACAGTGAGGGAAACCCTGAGAGGGCACAAGTTTACCTTATGCCCCAAGAAACACTTAGAGGAAGATTGTGGAAACAGAGGAGCAGACACAGAACGAAGAACCTAAGGAACTTCAACTTGATGGTTAGACAGAGGAGAGACCCAGAAAGGGACTGTGGGAACAGAGCCAGAGAGGTGGAGGGAGTTGGGAAAATGTGGTGTCATGGAGCAAAGGAGAAAGGACTTCGGGGAAGGGGTAGCAGTCAATGCGTTGAAAGTTGCCAAGAGCTCAAGAGAGAAGAGGATTGAAAAGTGTTTGGTGGGTTTAACCTAAGAGCTTTAAAATTATTCGTAGCCCCAGGCCCAGAAATTCTACTCTAGGAATATGTCCTCCTAAAAGAAACCAAGGAGGGGCGAAAGGTTTATGTGAAAGTGTTTGTTATTGCTTTGCGTGTAATTGAAAAGCAATTGAAAAATTAAATGTTCAGCCTTGGAAGTTCTCTTAAGTCATTTTAGGTAGCAATTGAAATCCTGTTTTTGAAAACTATTTATGTGGTATGTAAAATAGATAGAAACACACTAAAATATTAATGGTAGTAGCTCTGAGTATTGAGGTTTAAATGATTTTGCCTTTTCTCTTTTATGCTTTTCTGTGATTTCTAAAATTTTCCATAGTGAGCATATCTGACTTTATAGTTGAGGGAAACATTATTTAGATAGTGTTTTTGTTTTGTTTTTTAGTGGCTAGGGGATATACCTTTGCTGACCAGGCACAATAAGCTTTAATTAGGTTCTTTCTGGCAGGATAGAAACAGAAACCCAAGCCACAGAGACCAAAACCGAGTCAGAGAAATGACGGTCAGTTTATACAGTTCATCATGTCTGATGTTGAACTCCGAGGGAAGGACGGCTGGAGTCTTTGATGGCATTTCTGTTCTGCCTGCCCTTCCCTGTCCCCCTCCTTTGTCTTCTGTTTGAAGAGTATTTGCCGGTTGTGCAGCAGGATGACACAGGGCCAGCTTCACGCCCCGCCAACTCTCCCTTGTCACTGGAATCTCCACTTATTTACCACTGTTCCCGAACACAAACAAGAGCATTCTTTGGGTAGCCAAAATACAGCAGCCTGAGTGAGCAAAATTATTACCGGTCAAAGTTGGTGTTCAAAAAGTACAGCAAAAAGGTTTCCAGAACAGGGCAGGCGAGTGGGAAATGAGAAATGTTCTCCTATATTGTTACAGCATAATGATGAATTGCTTTTGCTTTTCCAAAACCAGGCTCGAGCTCCTCTGTTCACCTCTATTATCTGCTACTGGTCTCCAAAGGCGTATTACCATATTAATTCATTGTGTTACACAATTTGGTCAACTGAATGAGCTTACCTTATGCCCTCTTAATGGCATTGGCTTTTAATGTTGGTTTCGTGGGACACATTTAACAAAACAGATGCGTCAAGGAAATGTATTTAAACTTAATTTGGTTTTAAAATGACTAGTGGTCTCTTTAATGAGCCAAATACCAAAAAAGAAAAAAAAGAAAAGAAAAGGGAACAGCGTTGCAGGCAACACACTGTGATAAATGGAGAGTCCAAATGCCGAAGTGTCCCCAGTACTCAGGGTGATCAGACGTGTTCTGGAAAGAGTCGTGCACTGCAAATGTGTCATTACTAGGTCTGAAGCTTAATCCTTCTTTCTGTGTGTGGGAAGGGTGTGACACTGATTACTTAGAGGAGCTGGCCTGCATGTAACTGAGGCTGAGATTCCACTGCGTGTCATAAACACCGCCACCTCACTGACTTAGTGAGGCAGCCTGCAGAGAGAAGGATGGCGTGAATGCTGAACGCCTCCTGGCATTAGTCCCTACTCGTACTTTGCGTCTCACAGTATAAGAGAAACATGGGTTAGAGACCCATATACTTAGGTTGGAATTCCCATATCCTCGCTTTACCAGCTGAAAAATCATGGGCGGCTCAGTTCACCTATCTAGACTTCAGCTTTCTTGTCTGTAAAATGGGACAATAATGCTTCAATCTAGAGTTATAAAGTCTAACGGTAGTATCAGGACAGTGCCGGGGGAGAAATGAATGACGTCCATCTCTACCTCTCTCCAAGTAATCCACACACCACTGAGGCACAGGTTGGGGCGCTCATTCTGATCCCTCACAGGGCCCAGAAGAAACTGTTACCTGAGGTTGCCTGGGGGAAAGGGGGCATGGCAATTATGGGGCAAGAGAGGAAAGAAGAGTAACTTATCACTCTATACCTTTAGTTCCTTTTGAATTTTATACTTGTGCATATATTACCTATTCAAAATAATAAGTTTAATTTAATTGTAAAAATTCTGACTCAAAAAAATCCCCCAATTGGCCTCTTCTACTAGGGATCTCTTCCTTCCTCTCAGAGCAGGCACACAATGGTCTCTCGTTTTGGACCTGTAATTTCTGTCTGTGTGATCTCTCTTGTACTATTGAAGCATTTAAGGTTTTGAGTGTTAATTTTAAGGGGGTTTCATACAATATAACCTGGATGAAGTTCTGCATGGATCGCGTCACTCCTGCTGGCACTAGGATCCAGGTGCAGCAGGAGCTCATGGCCAAAGAGAGAGCGTGAAGACAGCCCTGGAGAGCCCCAGGGAGCTGCGGGGGTGTCGGACTCTGCAGGAGAGGTGGTTGGAGACTTGAGACCATGTTATACAGATTTCGAAGGACAGGGTGATCCCAACTGCACAGCTTACAATGTGCAAACTTCCAGGTATAAAAGAAAAGAAAAGTTCAGTTATCTGGAAGCCTGTTTGAGATTTGCAGGCATTTATAAATAACCAAACCAGTGATGGCATGTTCCATTACCCATGACAACATCAAGCACTGTAGGGAAACAGCCCAGAATCATGTCACTGCCTCTGGCTAGACTTCACCCAGCAGAGAATTCCTTGACATTCTCCATCTTTGACATCTAGTAAACAAACCATTGTGGGGAATAAGAACACATTTGTTCAGAATTAGTTCCTGCTATTGGCCTAGCGTTTCTTTCATAGACTATGACACCATGTTGAGATCCTTACTTACTAATGAGCTTACTTACATTATTCTTTGCAGAGCTTTGCAAAGTAGACACTAGCATCTGCCTACACATTTTGCTAAATTTAATATTCAGATGCTAAATGTAGTATAAAATAAAAACTCAATATAAAATTATGTTTTAAGCTCTTCCATTGCTTTCTCTATATTTCCCCAGAGTCTATTACAAGGCCTTGACATAACTACAATCTGTAAATGCCAGCCCTACCCCCACTTTCAACGATGCCATTCATCCAAGAATCCCAAAGCGTTTTTTAATAACGGACTCATTAATCCTCATAACACTCCTTCATCTGACACATGTAACTCTCACCACATGATATGTTGGTACTTATTCTAGATTTAATTTAACAGATTTTCCCCCCGTTGTGGGTAGTCATTTACATTGACCTCATTTTAGTTGAGTTATCACTCAGATTTGAGCAAGTCTGAATGGCCTTATCTCAAAATGACATCTTCTGGCAGATAGAAGAAAACCATCTGAAGAAGTAATTATTATTTTTTTTAAGGAGAGGTTTTCAGCAACAAATAGCCCTATAAATAAGCAACTGGATTTTAATCATAGCTGAAGAAAGTGAGGTATTCTGTCATTTTATAAAAATATGAAATCGAATAAATTTTGGAATTCTTAGGAGAGAGATAACCCAGGCTTAGCTGTGACAGAAGCTTCTGGGTGGCAAGAGCTTAACCTCTTGCCTCATCAAAGAAGTTCATTTTTCACATTTTCTCTTTTTTAAACATGGCCTATTTGATCTCTGTATCTTCAGTGGTCAGAAATCAACCTAGTTTTCTGGAGTTAAAGTCCAGCAGTAGGAGAGAGAACTCCAGATGAGGGAGGATTGAGGTCAGGTGTCTAGAAAGTGTGACTAGTAGAAAGGGTGTTGGAGATGAGCTGCGCTACCTATTGATTCAAACAAGCAGGTAAGACAAGTCCATGGAAGAAAGGCATATGAACCAGAGTTGCTGGGAAAATGCGAGATTGGAGTCTGAGATTGGCAAGGAGGTGGCACTTTGCTGGGGAAACTTTGGACGAAGGTTCATGCTCAGTGTCCTTTTGGGATGTTGCCCACCCCATGGTTATTCCTCCATCACTTTCAAAGGCAGGGCCAGACATCTGAACCAGGCATCTCAAGCTGACTCCTCCCTGTGGCTTCAGCTGTCACCTCTCTGTGGATTTCTCTCGCTCCTCTCACATCAGTCTCTACCCCCTGGAGCGGCTATTCTCAACCATATCCGACCCGATGCCCTTTCATAACAGATGTTTTGTAATTTCCTTTTTATTGTCATGAAATTCATATGTAATATAAATAACCTATACACACAATTAAAAATAAAATGCCTCAGCTGTCCTATTAAAAATAAGGAAATTATTAATACAATGTGTATTTCAGTATGCAAATCCTTGGGCACATAGATGTTTCACCTCTATTTTAACAAGTAATAATAATACAAATAATACATGGGTGACACACCTGGAAAGCCAGGAAATGACAGGTGTACTGCAGCAGTGACTCTAACATCATAACTGGTGTTGGCATCGGTGGTGTGGCTTTGCAAAATGGTCACTAGTTCTCGGTCAAGTTTCAAACCAAGCAGCATACAATCTACCATTGACTTACATGGCAGTTGCATTCCAGAAAGTTGGTATGTAGTCAGGGATACAAAAGCGTTTTGCATTTATATATAAAATAAAGTCAGGTTCTGGGCTTAGAGAATTGAATTTTTTCCTACATCAGTGGATTTGTCTCAGAATCCCTTTATACTCTTAAAAGTTATTGAGGACCTCAAGAACATTTGTTCATGTGGGTTATCTGATATGGATACTTACTGCATTAGAAGTTAAAAAGGAGAAATTTTAATAACATTTATTATTTATTTAAAAATAATAATCTTATTGCATTAACATAAATAGTATTTTCATTAAAATAACTATATCTTCTGAAACAGGATAATTTGTTTAAAAGAATGGGATTGTTTGACAGCTTTTCAAGTCTTTGTAATGTCTGGCTTAATCACAGACAGCTAGAGTGTCATATTTGCTTCTGTAGTCCATCCCTAGTGACGTGGTATTTTGTTTGAAGTGTCTGGGAAAATCTAGCCTTACCTAGATATATAGTTGAGAAAGGCAGGACTGTTATAATAGACCTCATTATAGATATTGTTTTCTGGTAAGACACAAAACTCAACAAAGTGATAGTTTCCTAAGGGCTAATTATAGTGTAGGATCTGAAATTACATCAGTGAATATTTTGTGCTCTGTTCCATGAAAACCCATTGATCTATCCTGACCTCTGAGTGAGCTTCAGTGTGTGATTTGGCAGCATCATGCACTGGCCATTGTAAAGTATTGGCCTGCTGAGTTATACAGGTCTTTCAAATGTTGACATATGTTATCATACAAAATCAATAAATTACATTTATTAATAATGTCACTAGTCTCCTCAGAAAGATCTTGAAGCGTTGGAAAGCCGTGAAGCTCATGGTGGTGGGTGCACATTTCCCACAATCTAATTCTTGTTTAAATGCTTCAGTTTTATCCTTGGCATCATGTACTTGTTTCTTGGGAATAAAAAAAAAGTGTTCATTTTTGAGAAACTGGTCTGCAAGATACCCATAGTTTGTTTGGCCGCTATTTTATTTTCAAGTGAAAATGGTAATTAATGGAAAAACATGGGTGGTTCAGCTTGAAACTCAAACAAAATTGTATTTTTGGTATGTAGCCTTTTGTCAGACAAACAGTAAAAAGCTGTATACTCAACAGTTGATACTTAGTGAAGTTAATAAATTTTAATGCTTCATCAAGGGCATTCTCAAGTGAAAATGGAGGCTTCTGTTGCTTTTGTCTGTTTAACCAGGAGAGCTGGCGGTGAAGAGTGTAGTGATTGCCAGCCCCACACGGTTTAGTGCCACTGCCTCGACTGGTGCAAGGCGCCGACATTTTCACCCACCGTTTCTTTTCATCTCATCGTTGCAAATGTCAACTCAATAAAAGAGGCAAATAATATGGTGGCATCACTGTGAAGATGGTTTTGACCTTGATTATCCCTCAGAGGGTCTCAGGAACATCCTGGGGCTCCCAGACCATGCTTTGAGGACTGACAACCTACTCGGATATCTGTGAGGACGTGTGAAAGTCACACAGGACAATCCATTGCTGTGCGTGTACCGTGCACATGGCACATAACACGGTGTCTCTGGCTCCTGCCCTCCCATATCAGTGGTGCCTTCCCAACATTCTGAGAACTAGGAAGACCTGCAGATTTCCATACCCGACAGGTGCTGCAATGACCCTGCGAGAACAACTACTAGACTACTAACAGTCTCGATCTGTGCTAGTAGCTTGGCCAGGAGTACCAGCCTGCACTCAGCATGGGCAAACCAGGCTCATCACCTCCCGATAGAGGCAAAACATGTTAGAGTTGGAAGGGCCTGGAGGGTTCACTCAGGTCCACCTGTACAAATAAAGCAAGAGGCTAGAAAAGAGAAACGACTTCAACGTCCTAATAAGCATTAAAGTAAACATTATTGAATAACGGTCCATTCCATTATACTTCAGGCATTTTATACATTTTGTCATTTAATTCCCAGCTTTGTGTTACAAGGCCTGAAGACATAAAGCTTCATCAAACTGGCTCCCCAGAAGGGAGAGGGAATACAGTGACATGAGGGGAGGGTCTGCTTGAAACACAGTGAAAATAAACGGGAAAAGGAGCGTGTGGACAATGGCATTTTCCCTGGGGAAACAAACACAACAGGAGAAAGATACATTTGGTTTAATGTAGGAAGAATTAACCGGTCCGTGCAGAGGCCTGGCTTTGTGGTTAAAATGCAGATTGCCAGGTCCCACTTTTTGAGAAGAAGGGTTAGTGCATAGTTTTCCATACAAAGAGGATCAGCTGGTGACATTTGCTAACCTGATTAAGTCCTGTTCCCTGGGAGTTCTGAGTCAGGATGTCTCAGTCCTGTGGGAGAATCTGAGTCTCACCCTCACCAGTGGTTCTGAATTTCTAAGCCCTGCAGCCCCTATGGGACACTGTGGACCGACTTCATTCATTTATAGACCATTTGGTTTCCTCTTTTCAATTGTTTCCTTACCTCTGACTAAATCATTTCATGTATGTAGACATGATTAATAACATCTTCTAGAAGAATCCAGAGATGGCTACACCCAAAGATGTGAAAGGCTTGGTAGAATGTTGGGATCAGTGTAATCCTCTCCTGGCCTCACTTCTGAAAGCTTAACAAAAAAAAAAAAAAACCCTTTAAAACAGCCCTTCAGAAAGAATGGTGTTAAGGCCTGCAGGAAAGCAGGAGGCCCTTGCTCCAATTTGCCTGGAGCAGCAGTCGGAACCCACTCTGGCCCTCGGCTCTGGTTATGGGACAATGTGGTTTTGAGAATGTGTGGGATTTATAGCTTGAAAAGTGCCAGAAAATCAGGAATTTAAATCCCCCCTGATTTATGCCCAGCTTGTCAAAGGCTCTAGAGCCAGAGGCATGCTAAGTGTTTGAGCTCACCTCGAGGGGTGAGCTACATTCTGCTTTTGATGATGGCCATTAGCAATGGCCACCCCCCCAAAGCTTTAGTGTCTCTCAATAGTAACCTTGACGCTTGGTCCCTTCCTGCTTGGTCCCTTCCTGCTTTGTGAGGTGTTATAAATTCCATGATTTGAAAAAAAATAAAATAGGAACATTCTCTGACTCTTTCAGCCAACATTTCTGAGACGGGTCACCTGGGAGAGAGGGTTAAGCATCCTTTATCTCTGCTCACATATCTGGGGTACTGCCTTGTTGAATGCTGAAAGCAGGCAGTGTCTTCACTGAAGGATAATTCTTTGCCCCAGAAGAGACAAACGCACGCACACTCATTTGTTGTCTGCATTTGTGGCTGCTCATTATGGATCCAAGAGCATTTGGTGCAAAAATCTGGGCCCTCCCCCAACATAGTTACTGTAAATGGTTTAAATCAATCCCTTTTATGCAGCCTCGGGTACAGGAAACACACCGTGTAGTGAGTAAATATGCCATTTAAATTCTTCTCAGGAAAAGGTTAAAAGAGAGGTGGGGGGAGGAGCGGGGAGAGCCAAGATGGTCGAGGTAGCTGTATTCAAATATTATTGATAGGTTTCTAAGATACATGCCTCTTTTTCCAAAGCAAATGCATTCATGGCTGAGAAAGGAAACACACAGGGAAAATGTTAGCCCTGTGCTGGTGAGCTCATGAGAAATGCCAAGAGAGTTGTTTGTGCCCAGCCGCAAATATCAGGGTTTCTTTATTGTTGAGCTTTGATGCTCAGAATCAGGCAGAACGTTTCCATGACAACTAATAGACGTTATGTTTATTTACTGAGTTGCAGGGAATGACAGTGTCAGCAACTGACATTTTCGTTTCTTTTGCCTCTTTTTCTCCCCAGGAAAGATTTGTTTTAGTGGATGAAAATGGTAACAGCATCTTCCATTTTATTTGTTAGAGTTTCTACAGCAAAAGCAAACAGCAGTTTAATTTGATTCAGTTATTTCATGAAGCATCATTTAAAGG
Source organism: Anoura caudifer (assembly GCA_004027475.1). Classification (NCBI taxonomy): domain Eukaryota; kingdom Metazoa; phylum Chordata; class Mammalia; order Chiroptera; family Phyllostomidae; genus Anoura; species Anoura caudifer. Next base: position 69,128 of record PVKU01000407.1, read on the forward strand.
CCCATTGCTTTATGGGCTTTGGAGAATGCTTATGGTGGGTAGCTGCCGGTGAGATGATTTGCAAAGTGAAAAGCAAATTTCAGGTTTTATTCACTTGAAAATAATCTTAACAACTGCATTTCCAGGCTGTCTAAATGGACATGGATCTCATTAACGTCCTCTAAATTTCACATGACCTTGTTTATACTGCTACGGATATATTCTAAAGGGTCTATTAAGACTTGTAACAAGACTACAACCTCAGCAGATGTGGGAGATGGCACTGCAGGGTGGGCAGGGACAGTTCCTCACCGGTTATAAATAATGACATGGTATTTGGTTTATGTGCCTGTGGCTCGTCTGCCCTCTAAATTACCTGCGGTCAATTTTTAATGCTGAACTGGCTTCCTCTTACTATCCAGCTGGTGTGTGCTCAAGGGATCTGAACCAATGTTAGCACTGGCTTTAAGAAAACACAATTAGCAAAGCAAGCTGCTGTTGGGGCAGGGGTGGGGGAGTTGAGGGTGTGGGGTGGATGTTCATGATGCGTGACAAAGCAGAAAACTGTTTCTTTTTTCCTTAATCTCTGTTTTGTATTATCTGCACTGCTCTCTGATTAATTCAAACAACTGAAACTTGAGACATGTTTAGCTTTTGAGACAAGATCTCCAAGTGCTTAGGAAACAAAGTCAATATGTGACTATTGCCTGAAACACGCTTCCCTGACTTCGTATCTTGCACTTCATTACTTAGTTACGTCATTTGTTGCAGGCATGTTGGTCTCAGTAGAGTGTAAGCAGCTTGAAAGCAGGGATTGTACCTCATTCATCCCTGTATCTACAGCACTTGGCACAGTTTCTGGCTCAGCTACCGCTCAGGAGAGCTTTGGGGAATAAGCAGTGAATGAGTGAGCCATCATAACCCAGCTCCTGGAGAGAACCAGGCGTCCTGTCCTGTGAGCGGACTGCCGTTACAGCGCCCCGTCTCAGGTTCTTGCCTGTTCCTAGCTCTGTGGGATGAATGCATCCTGTCCACTTAAGGATGAGAGAAAGTCAACATTTCTCAAGAGGATGGTCTTTTTTGCACACACATCCAGAAAGTAATACAATGGAAAAGTAACAAAGGAAAGGAGCAGGTTCTGAGGAGAGTCACGTCCAGCTACAAGGAAACTGAGGAAGACGAGGAATAGCGGTGAAGGCCTGGAGCACGGGCTTTCCGTCTCTGGCTAGACAACATCTCTGGGTCTCAATAACCTCATGTCTAAAGTGAGGCATTTGGGCCAGATCATCTGTCCCCTAACTGCGTTCTAATGGACACCATTGTTTACTCTACAGTATATTAATAGCTTTTCCGGATCAACTAAAAATCAACCAGTCAACTCTGTGTAAAGCTGAACTAAACAGGAGTACTCAGAGTCCCATGAGGAAGCATAGACCAAGTCTGAATTTTGTGCCCGCCCCCCCAAAATTCTTGTGTTGAAATCTAATCCTTAACGTGTTGGTATTTGGTGTGGGGCCTTTGGGAGGTACTTACCTCATGAGGGTAGAGCCCTCATGAATAAGGTTCGGGCCATTATGAAAGGGACCCCAAAGCACTCCCTTGTCATTTCTGTCATGTGGGGACACAGAGAAAAGATGGGTATCTATGAACCAGAAAGTGGGCTCTCACCAGACACTAATCTTCCAGTGCCTTGGTCTGGGACTTTCCTCCAGACCTATGAGATAGAAATTTCTGTTGCTTATCAGCTATCTCATCTATGGTGTTTTTGATATAGCAGCCTGAACAGACTAAGACAGTAATTCCTGGGCTCCCTTATGTTGCTTCAGTGGGCTACTTATACTTGAGTTCTCTGTGGCAGATTTCATGATCTGGTCTTTGTAGTGGCTTAAATGACAAGGTCTTAATATAACGAGGAAGACACAGAAGCTCCATTGGAAAATGGGCAAAATGACAGAATTTTCAAGAAAGCTCTAGTATTCATACATTTCTGTTCCTCCTCCTTTCTTGCATTTACTATATTTTAAATTACTCCAAATAGATCCTAGCCATAGCTGGTCTCCCGCTTAATAGCACCGAGAAGGTCTGGTGAGCACTGGAATTCTTTCTATCCCCACTGTGGAAATAACACTGGTTTTATGTTTCCTTACGACAACATCAGCAGGTTCTGGCTAAGCCTAATTGCTGTCCCCTAAGCAGCACCTGTTCATTGTTCTTGTTCGGTGCTCACGGGCATTCTTCCGTGGCATCACTCCAGCGAGCAGAGTACCACTTGAATGATGGCGCATCAAGTCTCTTAGAAAGTCACACAGCATTTGGAATCTGAATTTTGGGTCACAGACACAATGCTTACAAAATGCTGAACCTGCCTGCTTTAACAGGCTTTCTTTGCCACGTTTCTATTGACTGTGCCTGCAAATTAGCCTTCAAGCTTGCTGATGTTTGTTTGTTTGTTTGTTTAAAAGAGAATCTGTCATTACCTCCAACAGTCAAGGCTTAGAAAATGATTGTGTCGTATGGCTTTAGAAGTAGATGGGGTATTTTACAGATAGTCTCATCTAGGAGCCCCAGGGGTCGTCTGGAGCTGCCACAGGAAATACGGAGCCCCAGGTCTCTGTCGTACTACAGACCAGCAGCTCCTTCATGATCTAGGTTAGCTCTTAGAACTCCGCATGAGACTTGACTTGCGGAAGGGCTCCATAGCTATATGAAGGGCTGGAAGGCACATGTCTAATTTAATCCCTTTGTTTCCATGAGAAAGAAAGATGTCTAGAAAAGGCATACACTTTCTTTCCTTTGGTAAAATATAATCTTTATTATATTTTTTCCCTTATACCTTCTTCTCTCCAGTAATCACCTCACTGTTGTCCATGTCCGTGAGTCCTTTTTCCTTTTTGCGCCTGATCCCCTAACTTCCCCTCCCCCTACTGGCTGTCTTCTGTTCTCCATCTATGAATCTGTCTCTGTTTTGCCTGTTAGTTCAGTTTGTTCATTAGGTTCCACATACTAGTGAAATCATATGGTATTTGTCTTTCTCTTACTGGCTTATTTCACTTAGCATAATGTTCTCCAGGTTCATCCATGCTGTTGCAAAGGGTAAAATTTTCTTCTTTTTTATGGCCGTGTAGAATTCCATTGTGTAAATGTCCCATAGTTGTTTTATCCACTCATCTATTGATGGACACTTGGGCTGCTTTCAAATCATGGCGATTGTAAATAACACAGAAATGAACAAAGGGATGCTTATGTTCTCACAAATCAGTGTTTTGAGTTCTTTTGGATATATTCTTAGAAGTAGGACTGCTGGATCAGAAGGCAGATCCATCTTTAATTTTTGGAGGTAACTCCATACTGCTCTCCACAGTGGCTGCACCAGTCTGCATTCCCACCAACAGTGCAAAAGGGTTCCCCTTTCTCCACATCCTCGCCAGCACTTGTTTGTTGATTGATTGATGATAGCCATTCCGACAGGTATGAGATGGTGTCTAATTGTGGTTTCAATTTGCATTTCTCTGATGATTAGTGACACTGAGTATCCCTTCATATGTCTACCGGCCATCTGTATGTCCTCTTTGGAGAAGTGTCTGTTCAGGTCCTCTGTCGATTTTTTAATTGGGTTGTTTTTTGGTGTTGAGTCATGTACATTCTTTATAAATTTTGGATGTAAACCTGAGAAGGCATATACTTTCCTTCACGTGGAATGTGAGTAGCAAACTCCCAACTGGCCCTGATGGTGTTCACTCCCCATCACATCTTTCTCCCACTCAGCAATCATGTTTATCAAAGATCTGATTTATTTGAAGTTTGTGGGTCAAAGTCACAAAGTTTTAGACCCTAGAGGAACTTTTATTTATATTTTTTCATGATATGATCCTCAAATGACTTGTTTTGTGCTCATATTCACTCTTGACAAATTAGAGAAGATACACAGAGCAGGCCAAGCTGGGTCAGCAAAGGGAACTGGTCCAAGTGTCTGTGACTTTTAATGAGCTCTATGATTTTCAGTGTACAGAATATTACTTTTGATTTTGAATATCAGCACCACCATTTCTAAGGAGTCTTCTCTGAATTGCAGGGTGGTAAAATGTGGAAATTACATTTCCCAGGTACCTGTGCCAGGAGAGTCTTGTTTAGACTTGCCCACAGGGGATTTGGAAGGCAGAAAAAAGGGAGAAGGAATTATTTTATAAGCAAGAGTAGATAGGTTTTGCTGGTGGCTTGGTTTAGGGTATCTTCCTAAGAAAAAGCCGCTCCTGGGCCATGGGCAGCTGAGATAAGTGTCAGCGACTTCCAACTGCACGGCTGGTCTCCCTGAGATGCAACTACGTTTGTGCTGCAGAAGCCAAGCCCATTGCTGGTGGCTTCCCAATCATCCAGTGTCTCTGGACTTCCTGAAAGTGCCCTTCCTGAGCTCTGCTCTCTTGACTTTTTAATAGCTGTGCCCGCTCATTCCCTGTATTAAACTTCTTCCTGCTCAGAATCTCCAGAGCAGTTTCTGTTCCCTAGGCTGAAGCCTGGCAGTTTCAGAAGTTTATTTCTTCAAGGAGCATGTCATAGAGGGGTTGTAAGTGGGTGGCAGGGAAATTGGTAACTGAATCGGAAGGAGGCAGCTTCAAATGTTTAACTCCCATGAGGCCATCCTCATGTGATGAGGCCATCCTCATGTGATATGGCCAAAGAGAATAATGAACCAAGAGGAGCCTCCACGGGCCGAGCCAGAGGCCTGGAAAACAACGTGCAGAGGACTGGACACTGTTCCAGAGGACAGGACCGGCCTAGCAGAGGGACTCTCTCCACCCCAGGGTTCGTGTCCTTTAGAGCATGTGCTGCACGGGACCTCGGCATTCTTACATTTCGGTGACTGACATGGGACGTTCCTTTTCCCTCTTCAAAATGGGAGCGTTTATTGAGTCTGTCCTTGATGAGTGTCCCATTGTTGGGGTATAAGTGGTGGGGGGGGGCAGCTTTGCTCTGTGGTTCATGGGCTGTCAGAGCCAGAGGAGTCTCCTGTGGACCTGATGGAGAAGTCCAAACATCTCCCAGAGGGCCGCCACTCAGGCTGGGGACTCCACGAAGGTTAGAACCTTGAACCATCCTTCTTGGGAGAGGCGAGCGAGTTCTATGTGTTGGAGGAAAAAATGAAATAGATGTTTGGTGACTAGAAGGTAAAACTGAGGCACTTGCCATAGGCTTACCAATCTTATTTATTTATTTTCCTGAATACAGAGAAAATTCCATTTCCCATTTTCCTTTTCAGTTTCCTTGCTGCATCTAATTGGTATCTGGACAATGGAATGTGCGCAGAAATGATGCGTATCACCTCCAGGTGTCATGTACAAGGTCCCGTGCGACCACTCCCTCCTCTCCTCTCTTCCGGCAACCGTGGTGCCACTGTTTAAAAAGCTAGTATCTCAAGGTAGAGGAGCCTGGATTTTGGGTCATTTCTTTAAGGAGAGCCACCCAGGAGAGCCTCTCCACTCACATCAGCCTGTGATTTAAGTGAGAAGTAAACCTTTATTGGATAAGTTACCGAGGTTTTTGATTAGTTCTTAGCCTGATTGAGTCATGAAGGAATTTAATAATGCAACTAGCACAATTTCTATGGATTTAAAAACGGAATCAGGATAAGTCAGGATGCCTAATACCTACCATTGTTAGAAGATCATGGCTTCTTTTTGTTGTTTTCAAGTGGGGGGTTCCTCAATGTTTTCATTCTGGGATCCACTGTTCATTTCCTGGTAAATCTGCAGGAAGGAGGCATTTCTTTTATTAGCATGCTCAGAGCTAGGCATTTGTGCCTTTGATGGTGAAGGAATAGGCTGTAGAAAAGAACTCCCTTGCCTCTAATGGCCACAAGTGAGAAACAGGAGGAAGACGTGTTCCCAGAGCTGCAAAGAAGGATCGAGGTTCTTCTGTGCTGAGTATCAGTTTTGCGTCCCAGCACATTGCAGATGGGGACTTCAGGTCACTGGAGGAATAAGTGTGAGACTGTGGGTTGAGGGGAAGCAAGGAGGAAGGGGTACAGGAGACCAGCTGGGGTTAATGATTCAGACCCTAGGGATACATTTCAAGATGCCACACTTGTCACCCAAAAATCCCATACTTAATGGTGAGTGGTGAGACTCACAATAGAACTTCCGGTCTAGCCATGAATTGATACCTTGCCTATTAAAGAATACAACATTTATATTTTCCTTAATAGTAAATGCAATATTTGTTAACTGTAGAAGATTTAGGAATTATACAATAGAAAAGCAAAAAGTAGAAAAAATCATGCAGGAACTAATCATTGTTATTTTGTATGATTCCTACCAATCTTTTAAAATTAATGTACAGATATTATATTTCATAAACAAAGTTGATGTATATCCTTTAAGGGTACTTTGTATTAATTAGTATAGGCCAGGTTATGCTACTGTAACAAAACATCCTCAAATCTCAGTGGCTTACAGCATCAAAGGTTCCTCCTTCATGCTCATGTCCATTGCAATTAGTTCCAGCTGTGCTTCACATCCGCTTCACTCAGGGACCCACCACGAAGGAGTAGCCTCTGTTTGGAATAACCGCCTGGAAGAGAGAAAAGAGAATACTGCAGACCATGCACTGGCTGTTAAACTTCTGCATGGAAGTTATGACACATGTCGTTTCTGCTTTCACTTCATTTTGGAAAGCAAGTCGTATGGCCAAGTTTAATATCAATTGGGTAACAAATTAATAATCCTCTTGGAGAGGGGTGGCAAATATCTCTGAGTAATAATACTTAAGCCACTTAGCTAATTTAATGTTCCATACTCTTTTCCAAGTACTGGAATTGTTATGAAATTAATCTGATGTTGCTTTCCCCACATGAGAATTTTTCCACATCTCCTCCCTTTGGTGCTTCCCATCTTTGTTCTCACTGCCAGGGGAAGGGAACGGTAGGGAAGGTGTGGGAGACCCTACCCTCAGTGGGAGCAAATTCGGTATCAATAATGGCAACAGTATCTAAAGGAAAATTCTAGAAGTTCATAAGTGAAGTACATCCAGAACAGAAATATTGACAGCAGAAAATTTAAAATACAGTAAATCCTCACTTCCTGTCATCAATAGGTTCTTGGAAACTGTGACTTCAAGTGAAACAACACTTGGTAAGGAAACCAATTTTACCACAGGCTAATTGACATAAACAGTATCCCACGGCATATTTCTGGTCACCAAAAACATCATCAAACTTCCAAATAAAGTCTCAAAACTCTTCTAGAATTTCATGTGGAAATAGATGTGAACTATACATACATTTAAGAAAGATGATTAAAAATAATGTAATTTTTTCCCAACTGGCTTATTCCAGTTCAGGGTCACAAGTGGCTGGAGCCTGTCCTTCTAAGGGCCTCTCACACCCACACCCACACTCACGCAGACTGGGGTGATTTAGATGCACCAGTTCACCTCACATGCACATCCCTGGGAAGTGGGGGGAAACTGGGGGTCCCGGAGACAACCCATGCAGACATGGGGAGAACATGCAGACCCCACGCAGACAATGGCCTGGGCTTGGAATCGATTATTTTTTTCACTGTCATAATGTAAGGACGTTGAACAAAATGAAGTTATCTGAGGACACTCTGTACATTCTCAATTCCAGAATTAATGTATCCAGCAGAAATCTTCAACAAACGGTGATCCGTACCTGGCTTCCCCATGCTGAGAGAGGGACAGTTTCCAGGCACCGTGGCAGCCCTTTCCAGCAGCTGGTTCAAGGGTCTGCAATCAGAGCCAGCGTTCTGGGTTCACAGGCCCACATCCACCTGTGTCTGTCATTCTCTTACTTCTGTTCTCAGAGGCTCTGCCTAGGAGGTCAGGTTGCAGCTTCGTAAATCTGAAATCACCTGCTCATTTTCTCAGTACCCAGCTGTTCACGGAACAACGGTCTACGAACAGGAGGGAAATGTCCGCCCTCCAGTGCCCCATGTGCTTCTGGCCCTCGGCTCGTGGGCATCACCTCCTGTGCTGAGGAGGGCATGGAGCTCAGTCACCATCCATTATGGCCTCACTGGGGCCCACAGGTGTCTGCCCAGAGACAGGGGAACATTCATAAAGCTACGTGGCTCCTCCTCGGGCAGCCCTGCCTCTGGAGTTCTAATTGGCACGCTGACTGCCTGGGCAGCGGAGACTCTCTCTGTTCTGCGTTCATTTTCAGTGTAGCAGAGATTCAGTTATTCACAGACAATAACACATCAGACTTTGCCTTCTCTTGCAAGTGCGGTTTGACTTCCAAGTACACCTCCAGTGTGCCCCCACTGAGCCCCCTTTGCTCGACTTGTCAGGAGGTCACCTTTGTGAGGAGTCCCAGGTTTGCACAGCCAGTGGCCACCTCTGGCACTGCACTGTGCTTTGTCTTTAGCCCGTGCCCCACATTCGCTGTCCCTGCTGTCTCTTTCCCCAGTCGGCTTCAGGGGTTGTTTGCTTCTATTTATTATTCAGTAAAGAGTGTACATGTTTTGCATTTAATAAGCCCCTGAACTCACAAGGCTCCTTACGGAGCTGGCATGGACTGCGGTGTTTGCTGGATCGACCTGCCTCTCCTAAAGGCAATGATTAACCCTCCTGTCTCCCACTGTCTGCTGGATTCTCCAAAAATGAACACAACCCTAAAGCGCAACGGTGCCCTTTAGCATTTTGTTTTCCGTCCAGTCCACTAAAGAGGCAAATTCCAATGTTTTTCTAATTTTTTAAATATATCAGAAAATCAAAGAAAGGCTGCCCAAGCTGAATGATTCCTGACTGAAACACAAACACCAGGAGTGAAGACACAGGTCCTGTCCACGGCACACAGATTTGACTTTCTTCTTTTCAAATGCCTTCTCTTTGGTGAATGCAGTGGAAGAAGAGGATTCCAATAGCGCTGATGGCAAATATGGGCGCTCCTTCAGGAGACAGTAAACTTGGCATCAGTGGAGGGAAGAAAGACCCAGAATGGTGTGGAGACGGGGGTTCAAGGATTAAATAGGGTTAGTCTCAATGCATTTAGGATACTTTTCAACCCTGAGATTCTACGAATCCACGTGCGCTGCGTTGCATAGTCAAAGTGAGCTGAGAAGAAAAAAGCAAATGGGAACACAGTTCCTAAGACAAATTATTCCTTTCCCTTAGGCAGTGTGCTCTATTTGGATATCTAAAAGGTAGGGTTCTGAATGCTACCTTTTATCTTTGGCTGCAAGACAAGCAAACACTGGGCCTGGAATCAGGAGAGAAGGAGGGAGAATAACAACAAAAAGACCCCTTGCCAGGAGTGTAGAGGAGGAGATAGAGCAGAGACAGCCTCCTGACTGGCACTGCAGGGTTCTGAGGCCTGGGACAGCTGGGGAGCCCATCACCTCGGGAGGGAGGGTTTGTTCCGCCCCTGGCTTTCTGGCTCCCACCCTCTCTGCACATTGTCTCCAGCTGAGTTCATTCTTGGCTGGTGCTCACTCAAAGGCAAGAGAGCCAGGTGCTGGGGTGGAGCCAGGTTACAGACTGGAAGTTCATCCACCTCCGTGATATAAAAGCTCAGGGGGAAAGTGTGAGATAGAAAGCTTAAAGGAGTCTTGATTCCTCTCTGAGGGTGAGCTGGCTTTTAAGGGAACAAGATGGTGGGTTAAAGAATGGTTTTGGGAAACTTGGGGATTTTCTGCCTCTGCCAAAGCAACACACCCCTGTGTGTTGGTGTATGTTTGCTGTTAGCTCCTCTTAGACTGCATGTAGGAGAAACAAATAGCTTTTGTTGCCTGTAAAAGATTTATCAAGCTCCTTGGCCACCCTGTTGGATAAGGACAGTACTCCAGGACTTGTGTGGAGTCGCTGTGAAAGAACAGGCTTGATCTCTTTAACCCTGTTTGTGTTGGGTAGACAGGGAGAGAAGCCATGTATTAAGCTATTATAAAATGTCAAAAGCTAAAGAGCTTCCTGTCCTTAACAGAGAACTGAAGATAAGGGTCTGACCCTCAGGATAACTCTCTCTCTCTCTCAAAACTCCCAACGTGATGCAGGCTCTTCTCTGGGCCCAGCTTAACCATGTCTAGCCTTGACCTGCCACCCACTCTCAGTGGTCAACTCTCCCCAATATAAATCTATACTCTCTGACTACTCTAGTTGGTATTGCTACATCTCAAACAGAACACAAATCTAAGAACCGAGTAATCCAACTTTCTCCTTGAAAGGCTGGGTGGGGCATACATAATTTTCTAGTTTTTTTTACAGGGAAACAGAAGCATTGGTTTTATAGCACTAGCCCCAAAAGTTTGGATTACTGATGTAGGATCAATATTAATTATGTTAAAAAGCTTCAAGTTAAAAAAAAAAAAAAACATCTTTTCATTGGATTTCAATATCTCTAGTAAGTATAAGTAAGACAAAAAGATAGAAATTAGAAAACAGAGCTGTTTCAAGATAAAATTCACTGACTTGGCTGATAGTAGGTACCCCTCATTTAAGGTGTTTGAGCAAATTAAACAAAAAGTATTTGTTTATTAACTACTTTTAAGGTGTCAACATAGCAATGAGCACTGTACTTCATTAACTACAGAGTAGTTAATCTGTGAAACCCTAAACTTAAATGTAGAATTATTTTTATATGTACATTTCTGGGGGAGATATTTTTTCTTTGTTTTTTATTACAACCCCTGTTACATGATAAACTAATTAATTGGCTCCCCATGTGAAGAGTTAACCTCTCCATGTAAAGCTTCCAATTAGGTCTTTATGGTTACACCCTTAAACATAATTGTTCTGATAAGGATCAACAGACATTTGAGAATAATCTCTAACATGAAAGAGAGAAATCAAAATTTAAAAAAAGAGAACACAGACAATGATTCAGGGAGAAGATAAAAGGGGGGGGGAAGCAATGACAACTACAACAACAAACTCAATGTACCCAGAGAACTAAGAAGGTATTTCATGAAACAATGGACTGTGGAATATACAAAAGTAACATTTAGAAGACAAAATGGAGCTCTTGGGAATTAAAATTATGAGGCCTGACATGAAAAGTTGGCAAGAAGAATTTGAAGACAAAATTAAGGAAATCTTGAGGAAGTTTAAAGAGAGGACAAAGAAATGAAATATAGAGGAGGGAAAAAGTGAAGATTAGTCCAGGAGATCCAATATTTGAATAAAAGGGAGATCTGGATAACGCAGAGGATGTCATTAGAGAAATAATTCCAGGAAAATTTTCTAGGCACAAAGTACATGAGTTTCCAGGTAGAAAGAGACTAACAACTATGCCCTTTAATATATTTCTTAATAGATTAAAAAATATACCCACACTGAAGTATACATATAAAAGACTGGAAGTCAGAACTCTTGAACAGTAGAACTGAGTAAACAATGTATTAATGTGTTTATTTAATATAAAGGTAAAGTTATTTCAACCCAGAATTTTATACCCAGCCAAACTATCAATTAGATAGTAATAGGAGTGGTGTGAGTAGTGGAGATAACACAGTTGGGGCAGGGCAGGAGGATAGAGACTTCATATACATTCAAGATACTGTGCAAACTATGGCAAATGTCTAGAAAGCCCACACCCTAGAGATGCTGGAGCAATGTTCATGGGGAGAATTCATGGTAACAGCACCAACAGCAGGTGTGAAGTCCTCCCACTGCCCACCACACTCTGGAGACGAGCACAATCTGACAGAGCTAGATGTCAGACTCTGGAGAAGGTACTCAGATACTTAGGCTTTGGGACTTTTAAATTTCATAATTAGGGAAGCTTCAATATATCCTCTGCATAATCAGAGGCTGGGGTACAATGATAATAGTACTTGGCAGAACTTATCTCCAGGCTTTTTCTGCCAAGACACTATTTTTGTTTGGAGAGAGCACCAGCCCCTCCCCCTGAAGTAATCATGGGAGCTAGGATCCAAACCTTGAGACTGCAGCTGTATGAAGAAGCAAGGGGTAATGGACCTAATATCATCGGCATTTGTGGTTAGTAAAGCATCAGCCCTTGCCCTGGAATAGTTAGAGAACTGGGATCTAAATGCTGTTGATGATTGGAATTGATTGCCTGGAGCACCAAGCATACCCTGTATAAAATGAGCTTTGAAGCAAGTCAACACGTTCTGGGAGGTCAGTTTGCAGGATATCCATCTCGGACAAGTTACCCTTTTCATCTTAGAAGAGCTCACGGAGTTTACTCCACATGCTCCCTTTCTGAGGAAACTACTGCATGATTGTTCCACCATATTGAGGGAGAAAACCAAGACAGAGAAAGACGCACAGTCTAAGAAAAAGAGGAGACACAGAAGAGTGGCGAAGATAATTACAATGATTGCAGTGAAGGGAGATCACCAGGAGGAGAGCTAGAAACAGCTAGAAAGGTCCCCGTCCTACACAGAAGTTCACAGGGGTGAAAAGGAGAACAAGACCATGGGTCAGGACCTGTTTATGTTTTATCCCCGTTTGAAAAGCAAATACATTTACCTGTCTGGTGCCGCTAGCCATACATATTCTTTCCTTCTAGCTCTTAAATCACTAACACGGAACAAAGAGGGAAAAACCAAAGTGAAACACAAATTCAGCCATATGTCAGGAGACTCCTTCTCTGGTCCCTAAAGTTCTTAGAGCCTGTCCAGACTCCTGGATTCTTTGGCAACTCGACTCCCTGAGAGGGGCCAAGTATCCTTTACAGTTACTTTTCCAAGGAAATCTGGGGAGAATGACATCAGCAGAAGAGTCAGATTTGATAATATGAAACAGCTACCTCTCTACCTCTACAGATCAACTCTTTTCTGGAGTAAAGGGTTGTTACCTTCTGCAGGCACAAAAAATAATCTGGGGGTATTTAAACACGCACACACGCACACGCACACGCATGCACGCACGCCCGCACACTCCTGGCCTCAGTTTCAGAAGGTCTGATTCAGTGGGTATGAATTAAGGCTCATTTTGAACATATAGGTGGTGGAATTACAGACCCACCTTGGAGAAAACCAGTCTAGAGACTGGGGTCCCAGGATCCAAAGGGTCTGCTTATGATGGAATCCTATGAGCATGTATTCTTCTCATTAACCCCAGCAGCGTGGAACCTGCTCTCAGGGAATGACTTGCATTCCTTTAAGAATAATATGAAGCTCCTCTCATTTGGGAATGAGCTTGTGAGCAGAAGAATCATTTCACATGTCTGCCGAGGACTGTTTTATAGTCCTAGGGGAAGCCTCAACAATGTTATGTCACTGGTATTTAGGTAATTTGGTGACATAAAAGTGATCAAGCAGAATTACAAGTAGGATTCCCAGGAGAAATAATCTTGCTTTCAGTCCAAGTACCTCAATAATATGTATTTGGTTTCAACAGAGAGCTCAATTCTCTTCTTGTCAAAATCTTAATCCTCCAAGGCCAATTTTTTTCATCACCATCATCACCACTGCCACTACTCTCCCACACACCTCCAAAACCTCATTCTCCCTTGGATCTTGGGGCTTCAGTTAAAGTACTTATTTTCTGCTTTGTATCATCAGAGCTCTGTGTATGTGTTTGTTTCTCTAATCAGATTATAGACCCTTCGAGGCAGAAAAACATCTTCTTAATCCTTATATCATTTATGCAAAGTGCCCAATGGGTGATGCCCTATAACTTGATATATTGAGTCACTTAAATTATATATATTTTCCCAGTTGCTTAACTTCGTAAAATATGGTGAATATATTTCATAGTATTTTTTATGTTTTTCTAATATTTAAAATTAATATTTTTCCAGTTAATTGTGAAAAGTGGAAGGTTTTTAAAATCAAGTAAATAGTTTGAAAATGAAAATGAATTTTGGAATAACTATTCCCAGATATTTAAGTAGATCACATTCACCCTTCTTTGAAAAAAAAAAAAGGTAACAAATCACTTCTCAGTTTTTATCTTCTACAAGCCACTTTCTCCAGTTATACTAGTAGAATAACAATAATATACAGCTGTCTCCCTTTATTCTCAGACTTGCTTTCTGCATTATGTTTCCCAAGGGCGACAGCACTCTGAAAGTATTAGACGAAAAATTCATGAAACAAACAATTCATAAGTGTTACTTCACCTTGTTCTGAGTAGCATGATGAAACCTTGCACTTACCATATTTTTCAGACCATAACACGCACCTAGGTTTTAGAGGACAAAAATAGGAAAAAATTTTTTGAAGCAAAAAATGTGGTAAAATATTTAATAACATAAATAATATAATATTTCACCAATGTAAATGTAAACAGAACTCAACAGCAGCATTAACAACCATTATTCCTCTCCAAATATGGGGGTGCATCTTATAGTCTGAAAAATATAGTAAATATTAAGATGAAATATTTAAAATGATCCTGGAGGTATCCTTTTATTTTAGAGCAAGGACTCAGTATCTACTTTTTCAAACAGTGTTAGAAGAACCTATAATCACTACAATCATCAAAATTAGTGGGGCTATTGATTTATTTAACTTGATTTGTTGGTTTGGATTAATTGGTTAGTGAGACAGTATTAAGAGGACATTAATCTCTTGACAAGAACAGTGCTAGTGTTAATGGATAAACTGAAACACCCTCTTACCCGCTAAGGGAAGCTGGAGAAACCTGGGGAGAAGTATATCCTTTAAGGGGTGGGAAGAGGCAGCAGCATTTAGTTGAAGCAACTCAGAGAGCCTGCTTACAGAAGAAGAGGAAAGGGGAATGAACAATGGTGATGGGCGGGGTATGTGTGTGTGTGGGGTGGCATGAAGGTTGACCATTTATCACATGAAATATTGGCCTGAGCTGAGGTTGGGTAACTTTGGACACCACAAAGGCCCTATCCTTACTCTCTGAACCTTGGGGTAATCTTTAGACATTACCATTAATTATTTAGACTCAGAAGGCTGCAAAAACATCTTGATTCATTGGCAAAGTGACAAGCATATGGTGTGTTTCACAAAGCCCCAGCTTTCTGTTGAGAGGAAGCTAACATTAATTTCTTAAAATCCTACAGGGGCTTTCCAAGCCAGCCATTGTTAACATAGTTTGACATCAAAGTTGGAGGGCTTGGAGGAGTTCTGAAAAATAAGTTAGCTACAAATTAGTAGCTTTATTCAGGCTGGTGACAAGGAAGCTTCTGAGGCATCATAGCTTCCCCGCAAAGAGCAACAGAGCATCGGACAGCTTTGCAGCTTGATGGATAGCCAAGGTGGCAGGTCTATTTAGTGGGTCCTACAGCATGGTGCTTGGAATCTGGTGTTTCCTGCAGTGCTTGGCACTCTGACAACTGTGGCTCAGGCAAGGGTCCCAGTTCAGATTCCCTGAACATGCGAGATGATCATGGTCAGGGCTGCCTCCTGGTTGACGGAGGCAAGCAGCCCTCCCTCTGCCAACACACAGGCTGTCAGAGGGCACTCCCAGGGGAACTGAGAGAGGTAGGCAAGAACAAAAGGGAGAGGCGTGGCTCTACGAAGGGAAAGGTACATGAAGAGCCCCTCGTCATCTGCGGCCCAGGTACTAAGTATGGTATTAGCACCCCCAGTGAAAGCTGCAAAGTTCCCCACGTTCCAGGGAGAGATTTGTTCCTCCATCCTGCAATGGGCTGTTAGGGACTTCCTGGGCAAATAATTTATTTCTTGCCCTCTATCTTCTCTGTCAGCTTCTGGACTTCCTTAAGCCTCCATCCAAAAGGCATGGTAATGTTTGAATTTTATTTGTTGAACAAGTTTACAGAATACAGTTTGCACAAGAATTCTGTTTCTCGTGGTAGTGAGGGTTTGCACGAATGATCAGAGCCTTCCTTAGGAACTAAGGTGGGAAAGCCATCGACGATATCAGCAAGACAGCAAATGAAAACTCAAACTACTCAGCTGACTGGGTCTGAAATAGAGTGGGCAGCTAGGAGGAAGAAGTGTCCATTTGGCAACCCCACCTTCTCTTTAACTGGTTGAGAATTAAGGAAGAGAGTGTGAGCACAAATAGAGGAAACAGGATTTAGATTAAAAAAAAAAATTTCTGGCAAAAGAATGTGAAGTGTCTACCATGGGCTGAAATGGCCAGTTCTGGATTTTTCATGAGGTCACAATTTGACCTCTTCAACTCAGGAATAAAACCTCTACCGTGAGAGGGGGTCACTTCATTTGTTTCAACGTGCTTCGGGCAAATCCACCCGTAAATCATGTCAGAGATACAAGCATTGGCTATATTTTTAAAAGACCTCCTTGTCTGGAAATCTCTTTCTTATAGCCAATCAAAACCCTTTTGGTTACAAGTAAACCATTTTCCTTCTGTCTCCAGTGAAAATAAAATATAAAGATGATCCACCATCCTTTTCATAGTGAAGCCTTTTCTATATTGTGGCCATGTCTGGCTTTCCCATCTTCCCCAAGCTGTACCGTCCCAGTTTTTGTTAATATTTCTCCACAAGGGCTATTTTTCAAGTGAGTAATCACCTATTGAGCACTCCCATGAGTGGGTTCTCCCCACACTTCACTGCCCTTCACACTGAGGACCTCATCCCTGAGCCGGGGGATTCTAGGCGAGTGCTAACGACTGCCGAGAGCGGGATGTCCATCAGATTCACAGCTCCAAGTTCTCCGTTTTGCTCATCTGTGCCGCATCTATCCTGACAAATTACCATGAGATCATCGCCATGATCTTCTTGGTACTCCGCCAAGTTCAAACCCACATCCTTCCCATGAGTGGACACTGCTTTCCAGTCTGAACCTCTTCTTCAAAGATGGGATGTTCACCATAATGAGAATGGTGTTTCATGGTTTCTCTGGAGACCGTGACGCACCCACCCAACAGGTTTGGGGCCCGGTAAGGAGGATGCAAAGAGCTACTCCTGGCCCCTTAAAAACCACTTCCTCTTCTATGACTTGTGCGTGCTGTTTCTTTGTTTTGTTGTTTTGGCCACAACCTCTTCTCAGTGGAAATCTTCTATTTTTTGGGGGGGACCCAGCTCAAAGTCATCTCATTAAAGCCCTGTGATGGGTAACATACTCCTCTCTACTTTCTTTAAAAAATTGTTTTTAAGTTTTATTTATTTTTAGAGAGAGGGGAAGGGAGGGAGAAAAAGAGGGAGAGAAACATCAATCAATTGGTTGCTTCTCACACTCCCCCAACTGGGGACCAGGCCTGCAACCCAGGAATGTGCCCTGACTGGGAATTGAACCAGTGACCTTTCCATTCACAGAAGGGCACTCAATCCACTGAACCACACCAGCGGGGCACTCATCTCTACTTTCTGTTCCTTCAGATTCCCCAAGTGGAGTCTAAGTCTAAGAGGGCAAGGCAGGGCCTTTATTCATTTTTTAAAATATTCCCAGTAGTTAACAGAACACTTGGCATATAGTAGGTGTTCTTAAATATTTACTGAATTAGTTCATTAACAAATTAATTAAATCCTGGAGTTTGGAGAAAAGGCAGAATTGAAAGTCACTATCAGAGTCATATTATATCGCAAGATGCCCATCGGATCCACGGCTCCGAGTCCACAGGAGTGGCTCCGAGGAGAGAGGCGAGAGAAAGAGCTAAAGGCCCAGGATCCAGCCGCCACACACCCTCAGTGCTGTGTGCGCGCAGGCGCAGGAAGATGTGCTGGCAAAGGAAGCCATGCCTGGTCAAAGTGCTTGGAGAGGCACGGCGATGTTGTTATTTTACAGAGGTGAAGAAATAGGTTTTTAAGAAGAACGGGTAAAAAAAAAAAAAAAATCCATACCCCATAGCAGGGCTCTGAGTAGCAGGGCTCTTTAGTCCCCGCCTGTCCCTAAAACTTACTACCTGCCCCCATCTGACCTCTCTCCAACCTCACAAACTGGTGCTCACTGCCCCCCAGCCTGGCCCCGCCCCTCCTCCTGCTTCTCGAAGGAACCCAGCTTCTGTCCTCTGAGGTCCTCACTGAAATCCCCCCTCAGAGTCCTCACCACCTTTCCCAGCACCAGGTACTGCTGAGTCTCCTCTGCAGCGTCCTGCTTGCTGCCTTCACAGAACTGACCAGAGTTCTAATGACTGTATTCATGCACACACACACACTTCATTGTTTTCATCACTCCGCCCCTCGCTGCAAGGATGAGACCTGGTGAGAGACAAAGATAGAAAATAATAATAAAAGAAGGCAGATTTGAATCCAGTTCCCACCAGAGCTGTGCACTTCTTGGCAAGAGGATATTTTTCTGCTTACTCCATCTTCCCTGCCTGTTCTCAGAGCTCTTCAAATCCATGTGAGACAGCTCAGGATGAAGGCTCCTTCGCCAAGTACAGCAGGTTCGCTGCGCCTTTTATGTCCTGTTCTTGCCTTTTCAATAATAAAGCCACGCTGTAGTGCAAAGACCTCAAGGAAGGTTCAGACCCAGAGAGATCGCTTCCTGGAGAGACACGCCCGGGTGGCTTCACTGCTATTCTGGACTCTGGAAATGGACTATGGGGACGCGGTTCCTCCCTTCAGCTGCTCTGCAGGGTGCATATAAAATCTCTGCGAACAGTCCCCCTGCGCTTATAAAACCTCAGGTCACCAACGATCACAGTGCTCATTTGCTGTGGCCAATTTAGCACTAATAAGCTGAAACTGGGCTTCAGGGGTTTGTTTCCATGGCATGTAAATTCCCTTTGGAAACACATTCCCCAAAAAGAGATTGCAACCTAATAGACTTTCTTTTTCTTCTCCATTTTTGTAAACTGACTTGGAGCCCGTTTTGGCAGCACTTCCTCGTTAGCAGAACCAGGGCTTCCATCTTTGTCGTGTCTGAGCACCACCAGGGGGCAGCCCACCGCCCTGGCCTGGGCCTGTGGGGCCAGGGGATGGAGAAGCGCCCAAGTGCCAGGTTTCCCGCGGCATGGGGAGTGTGGGGAGCCACCGTGTCTTGCTTTCACATCTGTGTAACAGAGTTTGGTGCGTGCACAGTTTGCCAGAGGAGGACGGGCCCCGAGCCAGGGTGCACAGGTGGGCCTTGCTGCTCTGGTCTCTGAGGTCCTCGCTGGGGCTGCCCCTTGGAGAAACCCAGTTAAGGCACACCCATCACCTCACAGATGGCTGACAGGCTCCCCAAACCCCACCCCAGGCTGGGCAGGAGCCTTCTGCAAAGCCCTGGTTTCTTCCCATAGCCTCCAGTCAGGACAAGCCACTCTGCTGGTGACTTGGTGCCCAGTGACTTGAAGGCAGGCATCTGCCTGGAGGGCTTCACGATCACTTCTTTCTCCTGGTGGGAGAGTGCATACCCCCAGGCCTCCCAGCTTCCCCACATTTGGACCAAAAGGAAAGGGGGCTCATTTTCCACCAGGGCGAATGGACCTCTCTGGACAGACAATTCAGTTGTATTTAGGGAACCTGGTAGATGTTCTGTGGTTGCCACCTTGAAGCTCCTCTGTAAATGCTGACATGTCAGATTTGTCCAAGATAAAAAGTCCTGGCGTGCTCTCCAGCCTCCTCGAGGCCCGGGGAACCAAAGGAAAAGCACCCTAGTTCCAATCAAAGCAACGTTTTACCAGAAATCTGGCCGGCAGCTGCCTCCCCGTCCCCACGGGCGGTTACGGAGCGCAGTCACCTGTTTGTGATCTGCCAAACCGCATTAGGTGTTTGCTTGTACCTTGGAAGTTCTGCCAAAACTTCTCTCTAGTTCTGGACAGAGACACCTTTGGGGCCACGCCGTCATGAGAGAAAGCAGAGAGGGACTGGGCAAGTGGCTGGGCCAGGGGTGGGGTGGGGGGTGGTGGCCGTGGGGTAAGTTACAGCTGAGAGCCCTGCTCCACTTTTCCTGCTGCCCTGTGAGAAAATCGCCACACTGCAGCCCATGCTCCATTACCCAGGAAAGGCGGCGGGCGGACCTGGCGGCCGGCCAGTCGCTCGGTGGCCAGGAGCTGTGAGCAGAGGCCAGTCACCCAGGCCCCATGGTGGCATCAGGAATCTGTCTGCCCCAGGTGATGCTGTTCCTCTAGGGGGGGAGGCTGCCCTGAGATTGAAAGCCAAGTTTTCCTCCTAGAAGGAAGGTCACTGTGTGCATGGTGTACCACGGGTGTGTGTTGTGTTTGTGAGAGAGACAGAGATAGACAAAGAAAATGATGGTGTGTGGGCTGCTGGGGTTCTTAACCCAAGCACTTCCCAACCCCGACATTTGATGTAAAATATACAGACCAGGCTGGAATCAAATCATTGGCACTGGGCTAACCCTGCTGGGATCCGACCTCTGGCCTGGCTTCAGGCCCCTCTCATTGGGCGCAGTTCTTACCCTTGCCCATCAGACCTCTCCCCACCTCCCAAACCTGCTTTCCAAGGCACATGCTGCCTCCTCCTTCCCTAATGAAAGATAGCATGTACCGTATCCATTTATGCCCATCAAGGGCATGGCTCACATCCTGGCTGCCGCTGCAAGGGAACTGGCAAATAAAAGAAACACCTGGTGGCCAGATCCCCCTGCCTGGTTGCTGTCTCTCTGACCCAGCTGGGAGGCAGGCGCCAGATTGTTGCTGGGTGAATGGAGAGATCCTTCAGAGAGAGGAAGGCCAAGGCCGGCTCTGTCCCTCCAACCTCCAGTGGTCAGACTATCTCCACGGGCAGTGTGGTCTCACTTAAGGAGCTGAGTAACTCCCCCTGGGCAAGAAGTGGGGAGGGCTGTATGTTAGGAATTCCTTGGCCATTGGCTATCAGTGTCACCAGGTAAATCATTTTCCACATTTGTGTTTCAATTGTTTTCCCATTTCTTCTCTATTCCACCCCCACTCACCCCGGAGAAATGGTGGCAGCCCACACTTCCTTATGAGAACGTGGTGAAAGGGATTCCGTGGTTGGCGCACTTGGCATTCCAGAACGGAAATGGGCTCCGAATTCAGATCTCGTCAGAGGGAGGCCTCAGAGACGGGAAAATTCTGCTGCCCAGAGGTGACGAACTTGGTGGTGGCGGTGAAATGCTCACAAGGTGAGGCTTGGCTTCGTGGAGCCAAGTTTTGGACGTTCTTGTGGGATATCTGTTCAGAGGGACTGTCGGCCAGCCTCACGGCCCCATGCGCAGAAAGGAGAAAGGAAGGCGCTCATCCTGTGAGAGACCAGAGTAAGGCAAGGACCGGCGTAAGCGTCTGAAGACCTGCCGGTGAGCAAAGATCAGAGTTGTTCTGAGTAATCCCTGATGGGTAACAGCTGAAAGGAGCCAAATTTTGAAAAAAATCTAAAGGAAGATATTTCTAACCATTAGAATTGTCTGATGGTCCAATTCAACTCAAACGAATATGGATTAAACACTGACTATACAAAGATGAATAAACTCTTGATCTCTATGAGTCATAATTCTCTGGTCTTCTGCGTTAAATCTAAAGCTCCCAATGATGATATGTAAGTTGCCATCCATCTAACAATATCTCTGTCTTCATTCCTCAAGAAATTTTGCGGGGCTACTCTGCGGGCCGCTTAGTCCTTCTCCACTCTCTCTGTCCATTCCTGTGCTCTACCAGGAATGCCTTCGTGCCTTTTACATGTGACTTTGAGACTGTGCTTCAAAACTTTGCTTTAACCCTTGTG
The DNA here is from genome assembly GCA_004027475.1 of Anoura caudifer. NCBI lineage: Eukaryota > Metazoa > Chordata > Mammalia > Chiroptera > Phyllostomidae > Anoura > Anoura caudifer. The sequence continues at coordinate 90,558 of PVKU01000407.1, forward strand.
AGTTTTGCCTGCTTAGTTTCTCTGAGTCATCTCCGTAGCTTCAGTTTGGTGTGTGTATATCTGGCTGCCACGTCTTCGATGTGGCTGGTTGGCTCTGTTTATTCTGTTGTGTGCTGCTGTGGGTGGGGCATCTCCTGCTCATCCAACTCCTAAACAACGAGGACCCTCCAGGAGATGTGGCCAGGGCTAAATTCTGCAGGAGCCCTGATGTCTGACGTAGAACCTTCAGCCTTCTAGCTGTCACATTATTTTTAGTTTCAGGAGACTTCACAGAGGAAGGTAGGCAACACCAAGACCCCATGCTGGATCTCACCGATTTTGATAGGTGCCTAAACATGTAGCCCATTGAGCTATTGTTGCAACTTAGAATGTTGGCCAAATGATGACAAATTCATATCATAAATTTATTACACAAACAATAAAATTCTGTGTGAATAAGTAATTGATGGTATGGTTTTATCTATTTTGATCATTCATTCAACAAATATTAACAGAGTACCACTTATGTCCAATGACCTGTGGCAGATTCAAAACACCATGAAACATGGCAGCTGTCCCCAAGAAGGGTTTGTGATCTCGCACACTCCTAGGATTACTCTGAAGGTTCGATAACAGTGGATGTGAGAGCATTTTTGCACTGTGAAGCATCACATAAGATCATCTTGTACGTGTCACTAGGAAATCTAAATCTCAAAGTGTGGTGTTTGTTAACACGTCTATGTTCCATTTTAAGTGGCCTTAATCTGTTCACACATATTTGTTGTATATACTGCAGCCAGGGGGGACTTTGTGAGCGCTGGGGCCCCCATTTTTCCTTTGCTAGTATCAGCAGACAGCCCGGAGCCTTTAAACTTACCCCTGCGTCTCTCTGAGACTTCTCTCCCATCACTGCTCAGGCAGGTGCAGGCCCGGCCCCTTTCTGCCTGTGCTGATCCTCGTCCGAGACTCTGTGTCACTGTAATCGCCCTGCCATTGTCCTGTTCCTCTTCCATACGCTGTGGGCTTCCACTTCTCAGCTGTAAAGACAATGTTAATCAAATTGTTGCAGTGTAGCTCTTAATGGACAATATAGAATAATAACATGAAAGTGAAGTGCTACCATAAAATGAATGTTCTGCTATTTTCACTCTCATGATGCAGTCCTCAATTTCCGTCAGGCTTGGGGTCAGTAAGAATTCAGTCTGTCCTTGAGTGACCTCTGCTGGTGATTCTAGGTTCAAGTTGAGTTTAAACCTTCAGATAAAAAAAATATATATATATATATTTTTTAAAGAACAAAACTAGGGAATTCTGAAATGATGGCCAAAGACTCGGTGGGAGGAGGACACACGTGTGACCCTGTATGTGTGTGCTAAGGCACCTCACCCATCATCACTTCTCACGCAACCCTGTGCGGGATTATTATGAACACCTTACAGGAGAGGGAAATGAGACTGAACAGTTTATCTGGGTCACACAATTTGTAAGCAGTAGCAGAATTCCAACTTAGGGCCATCCTGCCATGCCCCAGGCTTCTCCTGAGCTGGGGTGTCCCCACCTGCCTCCAGGTGCCTCCTCTACCACCACAGAGAGATACTGGGATGGTAAGTGAGGATGTACCAATAGGCCCTTTCACAGAAGCTGCCTGAGGAAAAGGGGTTCTGCGTGGGACTCGCATCTTATTATCTACGTGGGACTCGCATCTTATTATCCCCATAATAAAACAGCTCTAATCTTCTCTTCTCTTCTCTTCCTTTCAGTGTGGCCCAGGAGCTAAGGCTTCCTGTGTGCTAAGTTGTGAACAGTTGTTCTCTTAGTTTAGGTCAGGGATTTAGGTTTTATTTCCATGACCAATTTGGCTCAAATTTTTGGCAGATCCTGTAGGTTGTGAAGTTGTGGGTATAGCAATGTATTTTCATCACGGAGATTCTAATATCATACAAACAAATATTCAGCTGCTTTTCTGGGTATAATGATGTTTAGCATCTTGTGCCTGCCTGGCCTGTCAGGAGTTTTACAGCTTGTGAAGACAAGTTATAAACAGGGGTAGGGGGGAAGGAGGAGTAGGCCAATGCTAACACTACCCAGGTGTGGGACAGGTGGTGGGGAAGAGAGAGCAAGGTAAACTCACAGGAAAGGTGGAATCAAGCCTCCAAGAAGTAGGGGAGGGAGGGCTAAATAAGCAAAGAGGGGGAATGTGCACAGAGGGGATGAGATGAGGAAATATGCAGAGACCAGAGGCAGGGGGCCTCTTGGGGGTCTGGAAGTAGACCCAGGGGTTGGGGGTCGGGGGTGGGGGTCACTGAGGCTGCTCCAGGAGACTGAGGCCGGACGGTGGGAGTGGACTACCCCAATGAGAGGACGGTAGACCCTTCTTTTTCTCATGACTTTAAAGAAAAGTGTGGAAGCTTTCTTTCTGGGACAGGAGCTGGACCTCACGACATCTTAGGGGCCTTGACAAGATGATGGATGTGAAGTCAGATATTTGAAAGGAAGTTTGATAACTTCTCAGTTTTAGCTACACCTCTCTGGTTGCTGCTATGTGCCAGGCCCTGTGCTAAGCACTTGACAGACATTATCTCACCGTACCCTCCAATTTTCCTGGGAAGTAGATACGATCATTGCCCTCATTTTACAGGTGAGGAACTTTAACGTCCTGGAACCCATGCATGGGTACTAACCGTATCTGTGTCTAAACTGAAGTCTAAAAGGTTGGGGCCCAGCTTCCCTTCATACCATCCCCTCTGTACTTCATGTCAGGTCATTTGCTCTTCAGATGCGTAGAAAAGCATCACCTCCCATTTGAAATGAGTCTTTATTTTCTCTGTAGGAGCAATAGTACAGGAACACGGTTAAACGTCACACACAGTACTCCTAGGACGCTTATGTAAACTGAACAAGTTCATTTCCAAAGATAAATGTGTGTCGGGTTGGAAAGAGCTCAACTTTGTAAGGAAAAGGAACTTATGGGTGCCATTCTGATAATGTCCAGATGGTGGCGCTACTGCACCAGTAATTCCATGCCCTTTTCTAGTGGTTTTAAGGTGGGTTTGGATGAAATTCAAAGTTCAGGAAATCTTAACATGCACAAATTTTCTCATCTATGATTTTATCAGGCTTCATAATTTTTCAAGACTGGATTTTGTTAAATAATAAAAATTAGAAACAAAAAAAAATTAAACCCTTGTTTTCAACAATATTCAGCTCATTGTTCAGAACTGCACTGAAGCAACAGTTACAATTTTAAAATGTCAGTTTGGGGTGAATTTTCCTTATTAGAAATGGAGTTCCATATAGAACAAGATTACAGTATTGAAACATAAGAAACAACACAGAACAAATGCATTATCAATTCAAGAGGGAGGATAACTCCCTCAGCCTAAATATAAAATCCTTTAAAATGAGACAAAAACGAAACCTTTCCCTTCAAATATACAGCCAAACTTCGCCAAGAGGTTTTTCTCTTTGATTTTAGCTTTATCCTTTCCCCCGAAAAGCCTTTGAAGTGGATATTTTAGTATTTGTTGCATTAGTGAAAGGACCTGATTTTAGTTTCTGGGCGACACATTTCTGGCCCAAATGGTTAAATATTTGATAGTTTTGCATCACCTCCCCCCACACTCCCAGCCCGTGTCTCTCCTTTGTTTTATTAGTAATACCAAAGCCAACACGCCCGCTGCCATGGAGAAGGGGAATTGCATTATTTATTCTCTTGGAAGTAGCATTAAACCTTTATTTCCCTCCCCAGACAACGTTTTCTGAACGTTCTCTCTGATTACACAAAATTTTTAGTCCGTCCAGCTAAACCATATATTTTAAGAGACATTTTCAAACAAGTGTGTTCGGGAACTCAAGTGTTCAGGGACAAAATACAGCCCTCTGTGCAGCGTCTAGAAGTCAAGTTGCCCCCTAATAAATATACAGCGTGTGTGAGTGCAGGCCTGGGAGGTCTGTTCGTATTCATGGGAGTTAACAGCATAAATTCCAAGGGAATTCAGGGAACAGACACTTAAAATAACACCAGCAAAGCCACATGAACTGCAGCACACTCAGCCGAGCCTGTTTAATGTGGTGTGATTTTTATTAGGGAATGTGTTGTACGTTAAGCCAGAAAACAAAAACAACTAAATAGGCAAAACTTGGGATAATCCTTTTCTACGTGTAGAATGAGAAACAAAGCTGAGAAAGCCACTGGTCTGAATTGGACAACAAAGAGATTTTGTGTAGGATTTTCCCCAGATAACTGATACCAGCAGTCAGGTTTCCCGAATTCCTCATCTATGCTCTTAAAGCTGTCTCGCTCCCTCTTCACATTCACGATGATGGCAGCTAGCAGGATGTTTTCGCTCTTTGCCAGGATCCCCTGGAGCCCTGGGAGCGGTTTATATTTCTTGGTGAAGGTTATCTTTATTTACCCATGTCGTGGGTCAGCAGAAGAAAACCCAGTGCATTAACATGTCACAGGGCCACTGGCCTCGGTGACTTGCTGGGCTGGGGTTCTGCAGTGGTTCTCGTTTAAATCAAATTCAACAGCTGCCAGGCTTTTGATGGAAGTGGGGGTGGACTTGGTGGGCTATTTTGTACTCACTGTCTCTATCAGGAAAGAAATTAAACACAGGGACTTGGCCACCTCACTTGCTTTATCAACTAAGCAGAGAAATCCAAAGTGGGTCCTCAAAGGAATGTGGACAAACATTCTTCTTCTCTTCTGCATTTTCCCTCCATCCCACTCATTCCCACTTCATTACAAGTGACTAGGTACTCTGAAAAATTCCTTTTATTTATGGGTGAGTGTGTGAAACTTTTCTACTATTAATATTCTGCAGTAAAACGATTTATTATAACGTCCTTTCGGGAACAGACTGTAGTAAGCCTGCCTCCCATGGAGGATATGAACTTCGGACACTGAGATACGAGCAACAAATATAGATGGTTAACTCTATTTACGGACCTCCTCGTTTGATAATGAAGGATTTTGGTGGCAGTAAAATATAGTATTTTTTATTCTAATTTTCCCCCTAGTGGACAGAAAAGTACTATTTCCTTTCCTACTCTATCCTCCAGTTAACGCATATTTTCCATAAGTGCAAAGAAGTAATTACTGATGATTCCATTGTGAACCTTGGGTGGGGGGGTGGTAGACACTCTTAGCTGCACTGAATGGAATTCACAATTAGGGAGTTCGTTATTTTGTCCTTTCAAAGTAATCATAATAACCTGATATAATTGCTTACTTTGACTTATTTCAAAAGACAACAATGAATTCACTAGGTGTTACCAAAAATAGCCATGGTCCCAAAACATACAATTAGCAGAATCTCAAGCTTTCTCTTCCTTGCGTGCATTTAAAGAAAGTTTACATCGGATCCCTTCCCTGCCGCTCCATTTTTCTCTTACAGCTTTCACTAAGTAACCCAGGGTGGTCATCAGACAATAAATTCTCTTTGATACCCCTTCCAATTTCTTTCATGATGGAGTGCAGCTTGCCCCTGAGAAATTCAAAACGCTTTTGTTTGTTGTGGCTTAAATTGCCTCCTGATTTTTTTTTTTTCTGTGTAGTTGTGGCTGATAATAGTAAGAAAAGAAATGAGATTGCTCTAGAGAATATACCATTTAAGAATATATTTTCACCACTCTAATTCCCTTTCAAAATAATCTTCCTCTTAGTGATTAAATAAGGAGTTTAAGAGTGGGTGTCATGGTGTCTATAAATAAACTTGAGAACATGCATTATAAGGAGCCGTATTTTTACAATTGCATCTCTGCTAAACAAAACAATGTACTCTGGCACCTGTACCCTCAGCGCCTCATGTAGTTCTTATTATGGAATTTCCTTCCTCCTTTTCAGATTGAAGATAATTACTGGATGCGATAGAAACTTTATAGCCATTAAAAATAGAACAGAAAAATGTTACCAGACGGCAAGTTTTTCCAAATAAATATGAAACAGTAGGACACAGGTTTCTTTCCTCCTGATTTTTTTCCCTTTTTTTAAAGAGCTGTATTTTTAGGAGCTTCAGAAAATGTTACGAAATCATTGCTTAAATTTTAATAGTAAAAATCTGGGTCTATGGAGTTGCTGTGTTTTGTTTAAAATGGCTGACTATCAGAATTTTTAAAAGGCTTAACGTGTAATTGTCCTTTTCCAACCCGCTTTGGCCGTGCTATTTGGAGATTTGGGCTGGTTTAAGCAGAAGGAACGGCGTCCAGAAATACGATGGTTGGAACAGCAGTTGTGGGCCCCTGGGAACTTCCCCAGTCATCAAGACTTGCTGACTTCTCTCTTTTGGGGTGAGGAGAGTGGGACCGGAGGTGCAATCAGGTGCGTGGGGCGTCTGTGAGTGCTTGATCCACCGCAGTTCACTGCGGCTTTCAGACGCGTCCTGCGGCCGCGCGTGCTGGGTGCCCGGACTGCGGTGGTGGGAGCAGGAGCGTGTGCGCATGTCCAATCGCGCAGATTTGTTCACGTTAATTTGTGCATTTTTCTGTGTACCAATTAATTATACCGCAATACAGTTGAAACAAATCCCTGATCCCTTTTTCTTAAAGTTACTAAAATGTTTAAATCTAAAACACAAAGCAAACCAAAAACCACTGGTGAGACTGATGGTAAATCTTCAGAGATCTTTTGCAATTTTTATCTCATCAGCTTTGATCATCCCAAATTAATCGTTTTGTTCAGAAGTAAGGTCTTTCTTTAATATTGCATAATAACACTGCATTTATTTTATCATTTTCCCAGACTAAATATAGCACAAATCTGCCAACCCCCTGATGGGATTATAGTTGTCGATTTTAGAATTGCGATATGAAAATAGAGGCCAGCTCCTGGTCAAGTTTTAGAATGTCAGTTGTGTTTCCTTTCGCCAGAGTCAGTGAGACCCAGTCCATTAAGTTTAAATTCATTGAAAATACGGACAAGCTGATCTTCGCTGAACACAGCAATGCTTTCCTGCCAATCTTTGCTAGCAGGTTTTGAGCTCTTGCTTTGTGCCAAACGTTTGCTGAGGAGTTTATTGTAAGTGCACTGTGTCAATGTAATCCTTAAAAACTTCGAGTTTGAAACTAACAGTGTATCTATTTTATATGTAAGGAAGCTGAAACTCCACATGCCAATCAACGGGTTCAGCATTGCACAGCTAACAAACAACCAGAATCTGAACTCAGATTAGGGGTCATGTTGCTGCCTAATGCGTTCTAAGTTATTTACATGCATCCATCCCATTTAGATGATAATTATAATGACCCTAAGAGGTATTCCTTCACTCCCATTTCACAGATAAGGAAACTGAAGCATGTAGAGATTCTAACTCCTTAGTGAATGTTCCCCATGCTCATTTGTTCTGAGAAATCCGGTAATAACAATCCTGCTTAATTTGGTTAAACTCAGTGTTCCTCAATATCACAGGAGCCCTTTCCTGTACAACTGCTCGTATTCTGCAGAAGATACTTCGGGAAACACTCCTAATATTTTTTGCCTCTGCCCCCAGCAGCCTGCTCAGGGTGGCAGCAGACCTCTGACTACATGCTGCCTGTTGGCATGACCTCTCCCGGGAACGTGACCCTCGGCATTGAGTAGGGTGGTGCAGGAGCCTAGGGGACAGCTCTCTGGCCTCCCAATTCAGGTCTCTACTTTCTCAGTCTGGTGGCCAAAGTCCAGCAGCTCCGCTTGGGAACAGTTTGTGAAGTGGGATGCAACGGGCAGATGTGTTCTTGAGAACGCTGGACCTGATTTTGTCTGTTGATAAGGCTCACGGGCCACCCGCTAAGGGTGGCGGTCACACCCGAAAGGCTGTGAAATAAAAAATGGCCCTGGGGATTTTATGGAGCCAGGAGAGTGGGAGCAAACCCTTGAACGAAGCAAGACCTGGGAGTAAAGTGTGGGATGGTGGGTATGTAATAATAATTACAGTGGCTTTCAAGAAAATGTTAGCGCTAAGTGAAATAAGCCAGCCAGAGAAAGGGAAATGCCCCATGATCTCACTCATTTGTGGAATCTAATGAACAAAATAAACTAACAAACAAAATAGAAACAGATTAGATACAGAGAACAGACTGGAGGCTGTCAGAGGGGAGAGGGGTGGGAGGGCTGGGTGAAAAAGGTGAAGGGATTAAGCAAAATAAACTCATAGACACCCCCAAAAAAGAGAGAGCGAGAGAGAGAAAATGTTATCATTTGTTTGCTTCAGTGAAGCTGAGCTGTTTTTCTCTTTTCAGTGAGATACTGAGGCAGCTCTGAACTCTGGTGAATACAAACTTTCCAATGAAAAGCCTTGCACAGCGCGTCCCAGAGGCAGGGCCTGTGTGGGGCTGCGGAGAGGAGCGAGCTAAACGAGCCCTGCTCAGAATTCCAGGAGGTTAATAGGCAAATCAGCCTAGAAATGGAGACACCAGCTGTAGTTCGTCTCTTTGCCTGCTTTTCTTACATTTCAAGGCATCTGGGTACCATCTTAGTGCACAACTATCCCATTTTTCAACTTCTGGGGGGTTTTGAGCTAAAGGAGCCATTTGTTTTTTATTATTATTAATGGCATCCTCTTTCTGACAGGCTCCAGACAGCCTTGCCAGTTCAGGTCACGGAGGTGGGCTGGGAGGTAGGAGTCCTGGCCTGATCCCTTGCCTAACTAAAGCTGAAAGGTCACATCATCCCTTCCTCCAGCTTTGTACCTCTGGTCCGAGAGCAGGAATGGGATATGAGGGGGACTGGAGAGTCCTAGGGCCTTTACTACTTAAGACCCAAAAGAGACCTTATGAAGATCGAACCCACAGGTTCTCAGACTTAGCTACACACTGGAACTGCCTGGGCGTTTTCGAAGCACTGCTCCTAGGTCTGCCCCCAGAGATTCTGATTTAATTGGATTGGGGTGCAGCCTGGGAAGGGAGGTTTCAGAGAGCTCCCCTGGGGGATGCTGATGTGCAGCCAAGTTTGAGAACCACTGGTCCAAGCCAGAGTGAGCCCTGCAGTTAGTCCCGGGGAACGAAAATGGATGTCCCCGTCTCCTGGACATCCATGGAGCACTCCTCCCCGCCTCCCACTGTCCACCACCAACCCCTACCCCCAAACAAAATTGAAAAGGTCCAGTGGTCACTGGGTTAACAAACCAGGCTAAAGACGTTTTTACTTTGTTTTATGCAGGCAGGATTGCTCAGAGCTTTGCAAGAGTAATACACATTTTTTAACCCCCCAAGAGCACTCAGGGAGGGAAGCGTGTCTCACAGCTGTTCCACCCCAAATTTCATGGAAGGACTGAGGGAACTAGGGAACTGGTGACCTGCAGGGTTCCCCTCCTTGGGAAACATTGCTTCTAATCTAAAAACAGGACCCTGAACAGGTGGGTTCATATCCCTAGTGCGTACCTGGTATTTTGGACACACCCAGTGCATCACTTTTAACACCTCCTTTCTCTAGACAACATTTTTTTTTTGGTAATAAACATGCATATTTAGTAATCATTTTATTATGTTGATTTTTCTCTAGTTGCAAAATAATCACACATTTTAAAAGGGTAAATTTCCATCAAAAATATGATTCAAAGTCAGTTAAATATTTCACGAATGAACTAAAATCTACACATACTAGACAAAAGTTTTACACCTCACAATGCATACTGTTTTACTCTCGTAAATTCTAACAAATTAAAATGCCAAGTAGTCACATGGAACGACAGAACTGAAGTAACTCGAGTTCTGTTTTGTGTCTTTATAATCACTTGCTATTGTTGTTTACTCCGAATCTGCTGTTTTGGAGTCTGTAGTGCATGGGGCTGAAGACATGAACTGGGCTCAAAGCAAACCTGAAGGATTCTAAGTCACTGCACATTTATTCTGGGATCAAATGCACGTTGCAAGTATTGCAGCCCAACTCTGTAACTGGGAGTTTTAAAAATTGACTTGCATGCAGAAGGCAATGTTTATCAAAGATAAGTGATAAAGTGTGCTCATTGGAAGCATGTAAATGTATAATTTTATTCGTTTGTTTGTTTGTTTGTTTATGTCGATTGCTTAGAACTTAGACCAACAAAAGATCCGAGGGGGAAGAGTCGTATTTTATCACTGACTTTGTTGAGCATGATGATAAAAAGCAGGCTGACTTTAGTCAGTTTTATTATTGTTTGAGATTCTCTACAGACAACACACGCTTATTCCTTACCCCTGGGGGCAGGGCACTACCCCCACCATTGCATCCTGGCTCCTCACTCTACAAAGCCAAGGTCACCGAGTCTAACAGGGGAGTTGGAACTGAAACGCAGGGCTCCTGATTCCCATCGCCACACTTTTCTGTGTCCAGCATGTTGTGAGTAGTCCTTTTGTTTCTGAACGGGGCCCGGGAACATCAGGTGGAACTTCCAAGCCACTCGATAATGAACAATATCAGCCCCATAATCTGAAGCATAAGACTTAGCCAGAATGCCTATTTGGTCCTGTGTGTATTGCGTTTCAAATCATTTCAGCCCAGAGGTCTGGATGACATGTGTCCCTTTAGAAAATAGAGATTGCTTTAGCTTTAATAAGAAGAAAATTGTTATTTCATTTTATTAACAAGAAGCTTGTATCATCCTGAAAAATTCATTGTCTGTGTGCAGCTTGAATATTGTATTCATTATGTTTCCTAATCTGTGTGATTACTACCTGTGTAATTTGATGTCTGACATCTGCGATCGGAATTCTTTCAGCTCATTATATTTCCCATCTCTTTTTTTTTTTTTTGTAATGGAGGATAAGATTGGGACATGGAAAATTGCAGCAGACTGCCTAAGGCGAATTGCAACCAGCCGGCAGCCGGATGGATCAGCAAAGGATGCAAAGTTACACGGGGAGCCTGAGAAGGGTGGCCTCCGGGTCTACAGTCTGCGCCGGTTTTCCAACATGGCGTCGGACCACTCCCAGATTATCTCTGATATCTCAGGTTAGCATTATCCATTCGGTGAGTTGTTTGGATAAAATATGCCGGGTGTGAGTGGTAGTGCACTGCTAACAGTTTGTTATCAGAGGTAAAAAGTGGGTATTGGGACAAAGCCAACAAACTTGCAGGAAATTATGTTTAGGTAAATATTAAGTGCACAGAAACAAATCACAGAACAAAAAAGAAAATGATGCAAACGCCCCTTTGCCTTTCTCTCCATTCTAACCATCAGCAGACATTTCATTGAATGGATGAATCAGATGTACGTTCCTCAGTGTGAATCCTTCATCTGCTCCATACCAGGAGCAAGTTAGAACTCATTACCTTTATTTAAAAGGGGGACTATAATATCTCCCTCATAGGGCTCTTAGTGTAGGACATTATGTTAAACCATATATGATTATGTATGTAACATGCCTGTTTGGACCATGAATCATAAATGGTCCCCAATAATTGATTGGAATTATTCAGTTCTGGAGGCACGGGGGATATCAGTTCCGGAGTGTTTACTCGGCTCCACACAGACTCCCCTGAAAACTTCCTGGCCGGTTTGGCCATCTGGTCAGGAGGACGCACCCGTGAATCACCCGGAGTTAGATATTTAGATGAGATATTGCGGAAGCTCTGAACTCTGAGGCTCTGACAATGAATAGTCTTCTGATGAAATTCACTAATAGATTTAAAACCACAATATTAGCACATTTTATAGTTATTACTATGCTAGTTCCCTTTAAGAAGGGTAGGTGCCTAAGAGTATGAGGAAGGCACCTGAAAAATCACATTACAATTTCGTTTCAGAGGTGTGACCTAAGCTTTCATGCCTGGGCAGCATTTGCCTCCTCAAAGTTGATTGGCTATCACTTAATGTGATGTTTGCAGAGGTATTTACATGACTTGTATTTAAATTTCAATATATACTTGTGATCTTATCTAGTGACACTATACATGAAAGCTGTCCAATAGAACTTTCTGTAATGATAGAAATTTTCTATATCTGCACGGTCCATATAGTAGCCATAACCTACCCATGGCTATTGAGCACTTAAAATGTGCTCAGTGCAACTGAGGGACTGATTTTTAAATTTTATTGTAATTAATTTAAATAGAAATAGGTCCATGTGGCCCAGTGACTGCAATATTGGACCTCACAGCTATACGTGAACTATGTGAATCCCCATTTGATCTCTCCCTGCACCAGAGGATTTAGCTGCGTGACTGTGGTTGGCTGTCTCAGTCCGTTGAGGCTGAGGTTCCCTTGGCAAACCAGCTCAACTCATGTTATTTTCTGCTTTGCTTTAGTTATGTTGAAGCCTTTCCCATTCTTCATACATACTCAGCTCTTTCTTCCCTTATTCCCTTTGCTCGCTCCCCTCCTAGTCACTTCCTCCACCTCCTCCTCATCCTTGTGAGTCAGCCGGGTCTCTAAGTTGTCTGCCATCATGGTACTTGCATAGTTCTGCTGTGTGTACCCTCTGAGCAGAATGCTTGTTTAGTTACATCAGGAAAGTCATCTTCTCTATATGAAAAGCATTTCCTTTGTGGCACTCCTTACAGTGTAGGGTTTTTGTCAAGCATCTTTCTTAGATGAACAGCAGTAAAGTATTAGAAATGATAACAGTCCTCCTCCCCTGCCCTCCCTCCTTAGTGCCTCGGAGCCGAAAGGCCGTGGCACAGCTGGTGTATTAGTCAGTCACCTACCGGTGTGTAAAACATTATCCCCAGTCTCCGCAGGTTAAAACAGTACACCTTGGTGATCTCAGTGTCAGTGGGTTGGGAGTTTAGGAGCAGCTCCGCCAGGTGGTCCTGGTTTGCAGTTTCTCATGAGGTCACAAAAGCTATCAGTTGGGGCTGCTATCACCTGGAGGTTTGACGGGGGAAGGATCCACACCCACGCTCATTCATGTGGTCGTTGGAAGGCCTCAGCTTCTCACAGGCCGTTGACTCCAGAACTCATTTCCTCGTCATAGGGAACTTTCAGTAGGCTGCCTGGGCGCCCTCACAATGTGCAGGCTGGCTGTATTTAGAGCGAGTGATTGGGGGCGAGGGAGGGAGAGAGAGAAAGGAAGAGAGAGAGATCCCAAGATGGAGGCCGTGGACTTCCATGTCTCAGAAATGATATACCATCCCTTTTGCCATGTTCTCTTGTACACACAGACCAACCCTTGTACAGTGTGAGAGAGGCTACACAAGGGTATGAATGCCAAGGGGTGGGGTTTTGGGAGCTGGCTGCCAACCACTTTAATGACACTTTATGCAGCGTGACTCTAATTGAAGGATCGTGGACCCCACTAATGGTGCTGAGTCAACGCATGGGAATGCTCCCTAATGTTTCTTCAGGTGCCAGGCCCTCAGCAACCTTCTCTGACACACAACCTTCTTGGCTGTGGACACAGAAGAGAAAACTCATAGGCAGAAGCAGAATTGGGCTCAGAACCCCCCTCTTGTCTCTAGATCCCCATCTTTGTCACCAGATGACACTGCCCAGTTTAACTTCTCTCTGGTCTCCCTTGGCCAAAGTCAACACTCCAGCTTCCTCATCTATAAAATGGATGTGCTAATACTACCCTCGTCACCCAACAGGCCTGGTGTGGACCCAAGGAGAGAATTTAGTGGATGCGCCTGTACCCCACATAGCATCCGATGTGTACGGCGATGCCTCCGTGGGCCTAGCACACTAATCACGAACCCCACCCCGGGTCCTCTTCCCTGCCACACCTGTGTTCCCACCATAGTGCTGCTCTCTGCACGGCCACACATGGCTTCTACTTCAACAAATCCGACCAGACCAGCTGCTTTCTTTTGGTATCTTTTTATTGCAGCTAAAATTCCAAGGGCTTCAGGGGAAAAGCTGCTGAAAACAGCACAGGCCCTGGGCCTCACTTCAAAGCAGCTTTCATCATTCTTCACACGCTGTTTTCAGGACCCTCGTCTGTTCTCTCCTGGGAACCAGATTCCCCTGGAGATTTTCCTCAGTGATATCACTATTTACAGAACTCTGGCCCTGGACATCATGTTTATATCTGATCTGTACATGTCCACATGGCCCATAAAGTTTATAGGGGGGTTAGAGAGCTTTTCTTTGTTCATAAATCTTTCCCTACAGCCTCCCTCTAGGAGTGGGAAAGAAGGAAGCATGAACCAGAGAGAAAGGGTGCACCAGCCTGAAGGGAGAGAATGATCAGGAGCATGAGGGTCCCTTCTCTGAGTTTCTTTCCGTTATTTCCCTGCCTCGGAATCAGTTGGACAGCAGGGCAGGGCACGTGTGATGGCATGATAGCTCACCACTGTGGGCAGGTCAAGTACACGTTCCAAACCTCTCTTTCATCATGTGTTACATGGAGATAATAACAGTGCCTGCTCCCGAGGTTGTTCCATGTACGGAACAACACACATTTAGCATGCACCATAGAAAATAGCAAAAATGCAATACATTTTCATTGAGAAAAAAGTGACAAGGCTCTCCTGTGCTGTCCATCCACTGCCAATCTGCTGTCCCCCAGGCATCAAAACTGGTCCCCTTGCTGACTCTGGAGTTGTTCTCATCCTGAAGCCCTGGCTGCCCAGAACTCTTCCCTGCAGTGCACAAGCTGACACGCCCCCTCCCAGACACCCGGTAAGTATAGGTATGGAAATAAATCTTTCCAGGCAGAAGTTTTGCATTTTTAAGGCTGAGATTTGTTTCATTGCAAAGTAGATGTATTATTGGGTACAATTCCATGGATGTCAGTGTAGATATTTCTGAATTTTAGGGGGAAGCATTTCCAAACTTCAAAATGTACCTTTCATACCTACTTTCCCCCAACTCCCACTCTGCTTGGAATACGAAATGTCTGCAGGCCAGCGGAGGTACACTGGAAGAATAACAGATCGATAATAATTCACCACTGGTCACACACGTTCCCTTGGCAGGTTTAGCCAACTGGGGTTCAGGAAATTCGTTACGGGATGTGTCCACCCAGGCAAAGCAAAGAAGAAAAGGTTGTAAAATTATTTTTTGAATTGCTTCCAACTATCAAAATAGGTAACCTAGAGTAAAAGTAAAAGAAATTTGATTCCTGAATCATTTACAGTTGCCTTGAGGATGTTCTCATCTCTGAAATCTAAGTGCCACCCCCAGCCCCCCAATTGCCATCATCCTCTGCGATGTAGCAAGAGCGACCTTTTAAAAATGTAAGTCTGAGTAGCCAACCATGCTTATAAACCCTCAATGACCTCTCATTGCTCTTAGATTAAAAACAGGACAGCTGGAAATGGCCTTCCTGACCTGAAGGGGCCATGCCCACCTGCCAGGCCCACTGCCAGCTCATCTGAGTTCCTTCCAAGCTCCACATGCTTTCCCCTCTCTCTGCAAAGCCTTCTCCTTCCTCCCTGGGTCTAATTAACTCCTACTCAGCTTTTAGACCTTGCCCCAAACACCACTTATTCTGAGAAGCCTCCTTAACGCTCCCCAGCCCACCTGGAGCGATTTTCCAGTGACAGTCTGTCTTCAACGTGGTGGCCCTTTCCACAACTACCACTGAATGATCCATTGTGTTTGTATAATGTTTGTCCCTCCTGACAGGATGTGCATTCCCTGGGAATAGAGGCTTCGTCTGCTTTTCCACCCTCTCAGCACCTTAAACAGTGTTCAGAGCCAACCAGGGGCTTAATAAACATTGTTCCACGCATGTCCAAATCCATGTCCATAGATATCCACCCATTTCTCCATCTTGTAATTGTAAGGTCTTGACAAATACAATGTGGTCCACATCAGTATACTATCAAATGGATCCAGAAAGTCCCTAGCCTGCTTACAGTAACTGAATCAATCAGAACATTTTCCCAATGGAAAGGATGTTGGATTTTATTAGTCCAACCTTTTTACTTTGTAGATAAGGAAACTAATGAGCAACCCAGGTAAGATCATTCAACTATTTACTGTAGAGCCAAGGCCAGATACAGTCTTCAAAATCTCTATCATGCAATTAAGCTAGTAGGTACTTAAAATACCAAATAAGTGCATAGCTCAGACATAACTATAATGCAAGTTGCTCATGCTGCCAACCCCTTCTCCCCATCACTTGGCCAGCTCCTGTCCCTCCTTGAGAAGACACAAGCCTTCATTACATTATCACTCTCCCCTATTCTGATACCACAGAGGGCCCTTCCTTTGAACTCTGTTGCCATGGCAACTTGCTCCTTCGTGAACATCAACATGTCTGCCCACAATTGCCTATGCTGAGGTGGATGGCTGCCAAGCAAATCAGAGGCAATTTTTTTGAGTCAAGAGGGCCGAAAGCCTCAGATCAAGTTCAAATTATTTGGAGGATGTGTGTGTCAGGGACACTTAGCATCAGTTCCGATGGGAAGGCAGATAAAAGCTTGATTTAGGACGAGGGTAGGGGAGGCACAGGGCAGCTCAGCCTCAGAGCTTGGAGAGCTCTTCCAGAAGCTCTTTGATGTGAAGGAGATGTTGGAAGTTGCGTAATTCTTGCAGGCGGTCCAGACACAAAGGCTGCTCCCGCAACGCAGGGGGGCCAAATATGCCAGAAACCTTGTTTTGTTTTTGCTTTCTCCCCTGCTCCCACTGCCCTTCATTTTTCCCAGGGACCCAGAATCCAACATGTAGGTTTCATCCCAGGAAGAGGAACATTAGTGTCGCGGGAGCGCATTTACAAGCCTGTTGGACTTGGGTCGTTGTAATAGGAGCCATGAGGGGTTCTGTGTATTAAGGGAGGCAGCCAACACCTTTATAGTGACTGGCGGAAGGTGGAGGGGGTAGCCTAAGGCAGCCCCCTTGGAGAGAGAAGCAAATGCCTTACAAATTGGTCACATCCCATTTAGCTCATAGGAATTTGCATCGCTGACCCCCAGAGCTAATAGGCAGTATTTTTCTTCCTTTTGTTGCTTCTCCCCATCCCCCAAGTGACTTCCTCTTTTCTTTCCTCTTTCATCCAAGTGTTGGCCTGACTGTTTCGAGTTTGCTCAAATTTTATTTTCCTATTTAACTGTTGCGCTTGCCAGCCCCCCAGATCTTTCACATTGTAAAACCCGTGCTACACATGTCCCCTCACAGCCTGCTTTCCATCAGCTTTGCCTAAATCAAGTTGCTGGATCAGTCCCGTGTGTTCGCAGGATAATAACTTTCCTTAGCAGGACAAAATGGTGCAGAGCGAGTGTTGCCTTTTGTGCTTCAAAGGCTTGAGAGATGCTTTTAACCACAAAAATGAGAATAGAAGGTAATGGATATACAAGAGTCCCACGATGGCAATCTCGCTGCTGGAAATGTTCATGAATTACCTGTAATTTACCTCAAAATGTACCATATGTTGGACTGCAAGATGCACTTTTTCTTTTTTTTTCTTTTCTTTTTTTTTTTTTACTTAAATGGACTGCTATTTAGAACATGTTTCCCCCCTTGACGTGGGAATAGATGTTGGGACTAGGTTGGGGGGAGGTGCCCCACACAAGTTTCACAAATTAAAGTAGGCACATGTTATCATCCAAACGCTTTGTGTAAGAGGAAAAAGTGGAATTAGCCACCTATCCCTCCCTAATACACCGTCAGCCCCACAGGGCCACTATGAGAAGATAAAAGACACTTTGGGATGAGAGAATGCGATGATGCACCACCAA
The DNA here is from genome assembly GCA_004027475.1 of Anoura caudifer. NCBI lineage: Eukaryota > Metazoa > Chordata > Mammalia > Chiroptera > Phyllostomidae > Anoura > Anoura caudifer. The sequence goes on from PVKU01000407.1 coordinate 108,055, forward strand.
CTCATTCGTTCCCTTCATGCGTTTCAAGCAAAGGGACAGAAATGACGGACCCCTCCATGGCTTGATTCATGTAGTCAGGAGACTTGAAGAGTGGCTCTGCCAAGACAGAGGGGGCCTGTTTGCTCGTCTCCTGGAACTGCCCCTTGCTTCCTGCAGCGTCGCAGACAGATCTGCCACACGCTCTCTCTCCCGTGTTTACAGTGGTGGTGGCTGATTAACGCGTATTTCTAAGAGTGTGAGAACTTCCACTTCTTCAAATCTTTGAACACTCTCAGAATCTCAGTTTCTTCATCCTCCTGAAGGAACAGATGTACAGGGAGAAGAGCCCACAATGGCAAACCTTATTTTCCACGCAGAGCCACAGCCTTGTCACTAGCCCTGCCACATCTGCGTTTTTTGAAAGGAAATGTCATAATATTGCTAATCAATAGGAAGAGTGACAGGCCCATTTGTCAAGAACAAGCCAGCACTGCAGCTGTTGTCCTCCTCTGCCTCTTTCTCTTGGGCTTTGCAAAGGGAAGCCCAGGGAAGGGCCTGCTGTGTGTCTGCCACAGCCCCTTCCTATGTGCGGGGGAAAATTGGGAGCCACCGGGGGAAAATAGTGCACGTGTTGCTGATGTTCTGCACGAGTCGGGCCAAATGCAATGGCAAGGGAAGAAACGTGGGGTTTCTAACAGTGGCATGCAGACGCGACCAGACCCCCTGCGAAGGGAGAGCATCTTCTCTATCAGGAAGTCTGCTGACCCTTAGTCGGGGAGTGCAACTGTTGATGTGTTTCTTCTGAGCTGCAGATGCTTCTTGCTGGTCCGCTGGTCAGAGGGAGGAGCAGGTCATCTGGAAGAAGGAGTGAAGTAGGGGGCAATGATTTTCATCTTTTCTCTAGAGGAAAATAACCAGAGGGTGGAAAATGGTGGCGGGGCAGGCTGCTGTCTCTGCCCCATGCCACTCTGCCCCGGTGCCGACAGAAACATGCACCGGCAGGGCTGGCCACGGTAATCAGACCGGTGGAGCGTGGGGCCTGGGAGCGTGCCGAGGTGACGGGACTGACGTGCCCTTTCCCACCCCACCAAAATAATTTCTAAATGAGGAAATTAATCTTAATCGACTCTTGTATCTCCAGCTTTAGTTGGTCCTCATTATTGTTACAGCTTTTCATGCTTGGGGGATCCCCAAGACCAGTAATTCTGTTTGATTGTTGCAAGGGAGCAAATGCTGACATTAACAAGGGAGACCTTAAAGTAAAATTGATAACTTTTCTTGTCAATTTGCACCTCCCTCCCTTCCTTCTTCTTGCCTTAAGGAGAAGTGATGCTCTAGAAAGTGCCTTTTTTTCCTCAAGGTACCCCCAGATTTTGGCATTAGAAAGCAGATAACATACAATTTAAAGACAAAGGTGCTATTGACAGTTTATTGTCAGGTATGCATCTTCTAGAAAATTGTGAAAGCAAAAAAGTGTCACAATGGAATATCTTGCCAATTAACAATCCAACCCTGAGGTCAGTGAATGAATATCTGCAGGCTTGCACGATTCCAAATCCAAATGCCATTGGAAAAATTGGCTTGATTAAAGGAAGACAATGAGTTTAAAATATATAACATATTATTATAGACTAAATTTTGTCTCCCCCTCACCCAGCCAAATTCTCATGCTGAAGGCTTGATACCCAATACATGAGTATATCTGTAGATAGGATCTTTAGGAGGTAATTAAATGGGGTAATAAGGGTGGGGGCCCTAATGCCATAGGACTTTGGCCTTATAAGAAGAGGATGAAGTCTCTCCCCCACCTCTTCCCACTCCCTATTGCCTGTGAGGACATGGCAATAAGGTAGCCAGCTGCAATGCAGAAAGAGCGCTCTCGCCAGAAACTGAATCAGCTGGCACCTTGATCTAGACCTCCAGCCTCCAGAACTGTGAGAAATAAATTTCTGTTGTTTAATTTACCCAATCGATGGTATTTTATGACAGCCCAGGATGAGTAATTAACACATATTCTCCATCAAAGTAAAGTACCCGGATAATAACATTCCAGGCAAAGAATATTTTCAATCCCCCTGGAGACATAAGTATGGAGTAATAAGATTGATTAAAGAAAAACATTAACATATCCATGCAAATAAATGCAGTTCTCTTTATGTTGTTTACTTGGAAGACCAGTGATGATGATGATGGTGATGATTCCTTCCTTCCTTCCTTCCTTCCTTCCTTTTTTTATTTATTTTATTGTTGTTCAAGTGCAGTGGTCTCCATTTTCCTGCCACCACTTCCCCCTCCCCACCTACCCCCACCTCCCACCCTCAGTCTCTCTTACCATTCAAAGTTAGCAAGATATTCTTGAAATACTTTCAGTAGTGACATGTTCTTGTTTTTAAGAGTGATTTGTATTTTTTACATTTATACGTCATTCAGAGCGAGTCTAGGAATCAAGCTGATAATCAGAAGTAGGTTACTGAGGTGTGGGCCGACCACAGGGTGTGTGTATGCGCAGTAATAAGGCTTATGGGACTTACAACTATCTCAGATTATTCTTTTATAATTTTTTAATTTAATCTTTATTGTATTTTTCCATTACCATTTAGTCCCTTTATGCCCCCTCCCCCCTGCAATCACCACACTATTGTCCATACCCATGAGTCCTTTTTCCTTTTTGCTCAATCCCTCCACCCCCTCACCTCCACTCCCCAGCATAGCTGTCATCCTGCTCTCCATCTATGAGTCTGCCCCCATTTTCCTTGTTAGTTCAGTTCGTTCACTAGATTCCACGTGAGTGAAATTATATGGTATTTGTCTTTCTCTGACTGGCTGATTTCACTTAGCATAATGATCTCCAGAACCATCCATACTGTTGCCAAGGGTAAAATTTCTTCTTTTTTGTGGCCGAGTAGAATTCCATTGTGTAAATGTCTGATAGTTGTTTTATCCACTCACCTACTGACAGACACTGGGGCTGTTTCCATATCCTGGTGATTGTAAATAATGCTGCAATGAACATAGAGGTGCTTATGTTCTTTTGAATTAGTGTTTTGTGTTCCTTTGGATATATTCCCAGAAGTGGGATTGCTGGGTGAAAAGGCAGTTCCACTTTTAATTTTTGGAGGTATCTCCGTACCGCTTTCCACAGTGCCAGTACCTGTCTGCATTCCCACCAACAGTGCAAAAGGGTCCCCCCACTTTCTCCATGTCCTTGCCAGCATTTGTTTTCTCTTGATTTATTGATGGTAGCCATTCTGACAGGTGTGAGATGATATCTCATTGTGGTTTTAATTTGCATTTCTCTGATGATTAGTGACATCAAGCATCTTTTCACATGTCTATGGGCCATCTATATGTTCTCTTTGGAGAAGTGTTTATTCAGGTCCTTTGCCCATTTTTTAATTGGGTTGTTTACTTTTTTGGTGTTGAGTTTTGTAAGTTCTTTATAAATTTTGGATATTAATTCCTATAGATTCAATGCAATTCCTATCAAGATTCCAATGACATATTTCACAGAAGTAGAACAAATCTTTTAAAAATTTATATAGAACCACAAAAGGCCCTGCATAGCAACAGTGATCCTGAGAAAGAAGAACAAAGTTTGAAGAATCATGCTACCTAATATCAAACTATACTGCAGGGCCATAGTAATCAAAACAGCATGGCACTGGCATAAAAACAGACACATAGATCAATGGAACAGAACAAAGAGCCCAGAGATAAACCCACACCTTTATAGTCAATTAATATTCAACAGAGGAAGTAAGTACATACAATGGGCTAAAGATAGTTTATTCAATAAATGGTGTTGGGAAAACTGGATATATGCAGAAAAGTAAAACTAGACCATCTTCTTATACCACACACAAGAATAAATTCAAAATGGGTCAAAGACTTAATTGTAGACCCGAAATCATAAATTCCTAGAAGAAAACATATGAAGCAAAATCTTCCCCACTGCTCATAGCAATATTTTATTGGATATATCTTCCCAGGCAAAGGAAACAAAAGAAAAAATAAACAAATGGGGACTACATCAAACTAAAAAGTTTTTGCACAGCAAAGGAAAACATCAACAAAATAAAAAGACAATGCACAGAATGGAAAAACACATTCGCTGAAATATCGGAAGATTATTCTAAAAGTGTAGCCTGTGTCCTAAGTGGCCAGGGGAGCACTGTAGAGCAGGAGGCTGGCCTGCTAGGGGAAGGGGCCCTTGTTCTGGTACCTCAGGTCCTTTCAAGTTTCTTTGATCTGTACAACATCTTTGGAGGCAGATATTTTCATCCATAGCAAGGCAGAGCTTATTTTATTGAATAAATCCTGGTAAGTTTGTTCAAACAAAGCCAAACAAAAACAAAACCCTTCTTGATTCTGATGTAATGAAAAGCACAGGTTCTGGAGCAGACACAAGTGAAGGTGAGTCTCTGATCTGCCGCTTGCAGGCTGTGGATCTTGACTCAGTCACATAAGCTCCACGTGGCTGTTTTCTCACCTGTAACACAGGTCGAGGTCGAGCGAACGAAGTTGATAGCTAAGTAAGCATTCTGCTCAGTTAGTTCCCTTGTCCATTGCTTTCGTATTTGGGGATAAAAGCTGATGTCCAGAGGCAAGGATGAAACAGTAAATAATCACAATGTCAGCTTGACAATGACCTAGGTGTGGAATGGAACTTTGCATTCCAAAGGGAAGGACCCTGTAGTTTGTAAAAATGGCTCTGAATGATTTTCGTTTCCTTGTGTGAAAGTTCTCTGTTTATTAAAACTGTCACTTGGCAGCTTTGCCTGTTATCCCTTCGCCACTCTCTCACTCCTTCCCTTGTTCTCTGTTAGGGACAACAGCACCAAGGTGACCTTGCTCTGGATCTCTGCACCTGGAGAAGAGTTTTCAGGCCAAAGACTTTTTTCCTACAATGTCAACACGGACCATGTTATTCTTCAAAGGAACATTTCCAAGCTTATGAGGCAAAGAGTGGTAAAAAATAAAGACTTGATTGAGTCAGAATGAATGCCAAGGGATATTCCAGTTTTTGTTCTGATGCTTGTTTTCTTCTTTGGTTTTTGTCTTCACACAAGGAAGGCATCCTAAATCTCATTTTCTTCTGGATCATTAAAATTAGTAAATCAGTCTAATACAACTGAAGGCATCTTTTTGGCTGTCCTTTTGTATGTCTGCACTCATCTGGTGCATAGAGCTTCAGGATCGACGGCTGAGGACACCGGCATATGGAGGTCTTTGTGTGATGGGAAAGACCAGTGTCCATGCTGACAGCAGCTCTTTTCTCGGATGCGCAGAATATTCCCAAGGGGTTGTCTGTGCCATGCATCCTGTCATCAGTGCAATTCGTACCCACAGGTAAACTCTACCCATGCATCAGTGCACTAACAGAGGAAAGACTTAAGAATTTTCTGTGAAGTGAAATCTTTCAGATTAGGCAATGAACCAAAGTGGCCAACTTTTTTCATTCCCAACCATGCTCAGCAGACAACTGGTGAGTATCGTATTGTCAAGCACTAGGTCAATCAATGTAGACGAGATCTGGCTTAAAGAAAGAGAGGTGCGTGATCAATGTTCTATGAGCTCTCTAATTTACTGAGGAAAAAATCATTTGAGGTTAAAGTTATGTAGAAAGAGGTGATGTGATACACTGGGCAAACGCACACACAAACTCAGGAGTCAGATGCACCTGGATTTGAATCTCAGCACTACTATAAGAGAAGTCATTAACCTGAGCCTCAGTTCCCCTATGTATAAAATGAGAAAACTATTACCTGTCTATAAATGAGGACCCAGGCTATCTCCATCAGGAAGCTAGGCTGTGTGTACTATTATTTTGTAATATGCATCTCTTAGGAATGATTTCCTAAGTCCTCGGGGACTAACAAAATTGGGAAATTGATGAGGCTGTATTAAAATAGTGGGGGCCAGTTTGCTGAGTGTGGAGACTCCAGAATCTTTCATATTTATAGAGTCTATTGTTACAAACTTATTTAAAAGACTAAGTTAACAGGAAGTGGGTTTAAACCTGCAGAGTTAATAAATTTGCTTAAGAGACTGACAGGAATCTGTACTTGTTCTATTCTGAAGTAGAGAAATTCCCCAATTTTTACTAGAGGACTTTTAAAGAATTCAGCTGAACTGGAGAAAAGGAGCTGGGAAGTGAGGGAAATGTGGGTTCATCGACAGGGTGTGCCAGTCCTCCTGATTCGGGGAACCGGGGTTTGGTATTATTGCGTGGGTTGCTGGCTCTCCCTACTATGGCATCCACATTTGACCCACCCCACGGAGAATGAAAGAGTGACCCTGAGATCAAATAGAGACCTAGAGCGTTCGTTAAAAGGACATCTATTTTCTCTCAGCCCCTGCTTGTTCTTGAACTAAGTGATCTCCCAACTGTTGGGTCTCCCGGCCGTTGCAATGACCCTGCCCACCACCACCCAGACATCTGCCAGCCCAGCTGGGCGCCACAGTCCCCGCTGGCTGCGGAAGTTTAGCAACGGTTTGGTGAGGAGGCGAGAAATAAATCCCCAGATCTGATTTCATCCAAACCTGCCTGTGTCCTTTCTGAGCTGTCAAAAGACTATGACAATGATGTCCAAACTATACCTGGGGATTTGTGTGACTTGGGGATCTCTTAAAAGTCCCAATGCCTGGTTACTCTTCATAACAATTAAATCAGACATCTAGTGGTAGGAGTCAGGCATTATTATTTTTTAAATAGCCCTGGGTGATTCCAGAGTGCAGCAACATTGGGGAGAGCCATTGGACTGAGCTGTACAAACAAGATACTACCTTAAGACTCATGAATGTATTCAAAACATTGACACATGGTAGGCATTTAATAAATAATCACTCCTTTTCTGTTAGAAAGAATATATGATTATTATTATGATGATGATCTAATACTAATAATAAGCCCAGCACATTTAGGGCACTTTACAGTTTACTTTTATAGCCATTTTTTTTCTGATCCTCACTATTTTCCCATGAGATGAACATGAGTATCATCTTTTCCATCTTCTGAATAAGGAAAGTGAGTCTTATTTACAAAACAAATGAACAAACAAAGGCAAAGTGTCCTTCCCAAGCAGAGCCTGGCCTAAAGCTGGGTCTTCCGACTCCCAGTCCAGCCCTCTTCCCAGGATGCAACACTGTCTCTGTGCTTCAGGAGCTTCCTCCAGGTGGGGAAAGACACAGTTATGCATATAAATGCATTGAGAATGCCTAGTACCTAAAACCCCTCACGTTACTGAATACTTGAAAGCACATGTAGAAAGGCAAAGGGGGATCCGCTCCCAGTGCCAGCTCCTCAATGATACAGCTGGGTTGGAGGAGATGGCAGAGTCCCCTCCCCGCCCCGAACCTGGCTGGTGGGCCAGACATCCCTGACTTCCCCATGCAGACAGAGTGAGACACTGAGTAGCTCAGGGAATAGACCGGGACTGCCAGGTCTCCGCCCATTTGCTACATGACTGGAGGAACAGCGAGTCCACCACGCCTGAGCCCCGGGGTAGACAGGTCCAAAGAGCAGGGTGCCCGCTTTCTCCCCAGATCCGCATGGGGTCGTTAACTAACGGTTAACGCTGTCCCCTTCCCACGAATCAGATATGCGTTTCTCCCTCATTTGGGGAAGGGGAACTGTGAGAGTTGAGGGAGCGTTAGAAGCATCGATTTTTACATGATTGGCTCCCTTGCGGGATGAAATAGAATCAAGTAAACATGATGATGAGAGCTAGGATGCTTCGTGCGGCAAAAGAATATCAACAAGTACATAGAAACGATACTAGATGTAGGAGGTGTGAGGGCGAAACTGTGAAGAGAGGGAGGGTTGCGGCCTGGGGGAGGGGTCGTGAAGGCTGGAGAGTCACCTTGGGTCTTGAAGAAGAAACAGGAACTGAGCTAATGAAGACTTTGGCATAATATATTCTGGTTCCCTGATCTAGGGTATATGAATTGATTTTTTTGAATCTTAGGCATTGGTTTGAATAAATCCGTTATGGCTAATAGACTACTGACTAATCAGGCCTGGCTGAAAATACCTCTTTGGGGCTGGTAACAGTCGCCTAGGGTCTTAAGGACGTGTGACAGGGGGTAGGGTAGGGTCTTGCTCAGCCAGGTTGGCTAAATAGTCCCTTTTGAGATATGCCACTTTTTATTTGCTTCTGGAATGCTGATAAGAATGAATGTTGCAACTTTGAAGAAAAAGATTCACCATATCACCATGTGCTGGGACAATGTTGGCCCGAACAGCAAACCCTGGATTTCAAGCAGAGCCCTGACACTTGTGGGTGTGACCTCAGACATGTGACAGGTCTCCTTTAAGGCACAATTTTTTTTCCCATTACATGAGGATGATAGCAGCACCTATTTCGAAGGGCTGTTTTGAGCTTTAAATGAGATAATGCGTGCATGACGACGTGAAGGGTCTAACTCCTGCTGTACAGTGCGTGCTTAGTAGCTGCCGTGGCAGTAATTACTGTTATCATTCCTAGGACCCTGAGATTTGTACTGCTGAACTAGGACTCTCAATGCGTTGTCAGGGCTGGAATGGCCTCATTCAGCTAAAAATTTATCTTGCTTTGCTTTTTGCCATCTCTGGGTCTCAGGTTTTTTCTTTGACTTCCAGATCTGTCACCTTGGATGAGAAGCTGAAGCAGGTCTTCCCCCTCTATTAACATTTAGTCCATCATTCAAGTTCCATTTCAAATTCCATTTAGGGAAATTAGGAAACACTTTATGGAGGGGCTGCTATTCATCTCTTCCTCTCAGCTCCCACAGGCCTTTATAATTTTATTATGGCATTTATCATATTCCGTCCAGCACTGCAGTTATACACCATCTGTTTCGTTCACCACACAGTAACTTTCCTGAGGGTAGGAGGAAGAGCCCATGGATCTTGAAATCCTCCAAAGCATATAGTCGAGTACCTGGCACGGTAGATCACAGGTGGCGAACACAAGGCCCGCGGGCTGACTCCGGCCCTCCACCTTGTTTCTACCCGGCGGCAGCGCCAAGCTCCTTGCCCCTAATTAAGGAGTAGTTACGCTTACACAGTCCTAAAATTACATTCAGCCCTTTGAAGGCAACCAGGAAGCTGATGTGGCCTCTGGTGACAATGAGTTTGACACCCTTGCAGTAGATGCTCAATAAATGTTTGTTGAATTGGAACGATTCAACAATTTTAAAAGACTGCTTTATAATCATTCACTTTCTTATTCATCCATTTGATTAGTACAACTGTGAAGGATAATTTGGGGCATTATCTATCATGAAGCAAGCCTAAGCTTCTTGAACCAAAGGTAGAGTGATTATCATACTTGAGTTTTTGGTGCCCTTTGTTGTGGAGATGGATATAAAATACAGAGCAACAGAATACTGGAAACGCTACGTGAACTGGCATTTATGGGCCCAAATCCTGCTATTGTGCTACAATGTGAAACTTCAACAAGCTCTGAGCCTCTCTGGGCCTCAGTTTCTCCATGTGTAAAATGAAGGTGCTCTCTCCCTTTTACTTACAAATTTATATAATTCAAGGCTTCTATATTTAGATACAAAGAGGAATTTTGCCATTGTTCTTTACACCCCCTGCCAAAAAACAATGTTGAATAGGTCAGAGATTTTTTTCATTACTACTATATCCCTAGCACCTATAACAGTGTCTAGTACATGCTGCTGTTCTTGCTAAAACTCAGATTTGATCATGTCTCTCCCAAAGTTAAAAAAAAAAAAAGAATTTCTCCCAGTCTCACCCCATGGCCCTTTATGGCTGTTGATAGCTTACAGAATCCATTTCAAAGTCTTCAGCTTGGAATACAAAACTCTTCTTCATACCCTCACCCACATTAAATAGTCACACTGTTCCACTCCCTCTCACCAATGGTCATGCACTTTCAGGTCATGTGCCTTGGTTCTTCTTGTTCCTCTTTTCGAGAAAGATACTTTCCTCTTTCTCTATCTGGAAAACTGCACATCCTTTAATGACTCACTATGAATGTCACTTCTGCCGTGAAGCCTTCCCGATCTTTCCAGACCAAAGTACTATTCCCACAGTCCTTTATCCATATCCCTACTATAGCACTTATTACATTGTATTCCACTTATTTTTTTATAATATATATGTTTCCTCTAGAAGACTTTGAGTTCCCAGAAGAAAGAAAACATGTCTTATTCAACTCTGTCCTCTGTCCCTAGCACCATGCTATGTAGGGGTGATCAATAAGTGCTTCTGATTAAATGGATAGATAGGTGAATAACTTGCTACATAAGGGATCTATGGAATGTATTCCAAGGACTGGTTCAATGGATTTTTGTGTCCAAAAGTTCACTCATGCCAAGACAGCAGCTGCCTGGACGTAATTGTACTCTAGCAAATTTAGTTAGTAGAGAACTTTGATTTGAATTCAGGTCCAAGGCCTTCCTCTGCTCATTGGCTTCTGTGGGTCGCTTTTGTTTATGTTGAAACATCTTGTTAGTATTACACAGATGCTAAAATCTGTCTCCAAACCCTGATGGTTCTTACCAAGTAGTGCAAACCATTCTGCAGGGCTCACAATAAAGAAGAAAACTAAACTTCAAACTAACTTCCGGCACAGAAAAAAGATAATTCTGGCAGAGGTTTTAAAATACGAATTCTTGGCCAGCCTGCATGGAAGAGTCAGCTATTCAGAGGTAACAGAAATGATGACTCATGGCCTGACTTCAGTGAGGCCACGGTGCCTGGGCCTTCCACTTGTCCATGCGTACATGCAGTAAGACACAGGAACTATTAAATCTGTCCTCACAGCTCTTTGTCACCCAGAATGAAAATCGGTTTGCCTAGCAAAAGAGGTGGGCTCTAGTCTCACCATTCTGCTACTCTTGGTCATGGAATTACTGTGACAAAATGTAGCGTGTGGTGGAGCGGCTCAGGTAGTAGTAGGGTTTCCCCCTCTAACTTGGGAAATCTGCAATTTCTACTCTGTTGCAGAACAAGTAGATCCATGACTGATATTATACAATTTATGTACTGGTCTCGCATAATTTTCACAGTTGGTTCACATCTATGACAGTACAAGGTATTTTTCCTACTCTGAGATTTACAAGGTGGAATGGAATTTGCCTACCCAGTGTCTTCTATGCTATGTTAACATTCCCAAAGACCATCTTCTCCACTTCATCTATTTCACAGATGAGGAAACTGAGATTGCCAACGGTTCAGTGACTTGTCCAAGGTTGCACAGCTGGCATGCAGCAGGGTAAGAACCAAAGTCATTCCCACAAGTCCTGGTCACAAGCACATTCATTTGGGCGGTTAGGATTCTTCATGAAAAGCGATATGCCTGATTCTCTCCTTTTCTAAAGAAACGGACACATTTCCATTGCATAGTACCCGTTTTTTCACCATCGTATACTATCCATTTTGCATTTTAGCCACCACCCAGTAGGAGCAGAGAGCTGAGGAAGGCTCTGTTCACTGTTTGCAGACTGATGGGAACACTTTGCTTCCATTTCTCCAACTGGCAGCCCACTGGTGGGCTAGATCTTATGCTGGGGAAGGGCAGGAAACGTTCAACTGCCTATCCAGTTGATAAAAATAAAATGTTCTCTAGGAGAGTGGGAAAGCAACTAGAAGGGCCTCATAATTTAGTTAGCATGGCTTTTCTTTGACCCAATTCTCTTAATGTTGGACGAATTTCTTTTGCAAATTGAATAATTTTCACAAGTCAATTACATACATTCCCTCAGCTGGTTTGAGCATAATGAAATAGCTTAATAGAATAAAACAATAACCCCCAAGATGATGATGTTGGCCATTATTAAGTATAACAATAGGAATTAATTATGACAGCAGAAGGGATAATTGATAACTTGGAAAATGAATTTTAAAGCTCTTTTCTATTGTGACTTCAGAGAGCTCTGTGACTTCCTGGATGCTTTTGAACAGGATTATTAATACCATGTTTTTTTGTTAATTCCTTACATTTGGTCGGTCCTTTACAAAACATTGTCATGTATGGAATCTTGTTTTTAATTTAACCGACACTTAGATAGAGCTTGCTATGTCCCAGGCCCCATTCTGAGCACTTCACAACATATTAACTCACTCGACACCAGATCCCAACTCTCTGCTCTGCGATTCTGGTTGCTCTGTTACAAATGAGGAAACTGAAGCTAAGAGTCAGAAATTGACTCTAGGCCGCCCCAGCGAGTAAGTGGCAGAGTGAGGATTTGAAGCCAAACTGCTTCTGAAGTGCCCGCTTTTAACTGTGACACTGTTATACCTACTTCTCAGTATTACAACTGCCTTCAAAGTGGGCATGTTCACTTCCATTTGCCTGAGGAATAAACATTCCCTGGAACAGAAATTAAGTTATTTGTCAAAAATGTAGAGCTAGTTAGTAAGTGCCAGAGCTGGAATTCAGATTCTATTACCCTCAAATCAATATACTTCCTGATGTGTGTTTATGAAGCTAATTTCTTTTTCTCAAAGTGGTATATGCTATTTCTAGAACTTTGGTGCACTGACTAAAAAATAATTATTTCCTTTTGAGAAAAAAATTGTGCAGAAATTTCAAGGGGTGATGGAAACATATGCAGTTCCTTTGAATTAGAAACATTATTAATTTAGGAACATAGACTCACAGAATGCTTGAACTACAAGGGATCATGTTGGCTTTTAGCAATTCTTCTATTTACTTTGCATGAGAAGCCCTGGGCTCCAGCCCAGAAATTCTCATTCAGTAGATCTGAGGTCAGTGTCAACCATCTGAATTTTAACAGACACGCTCAGGTTATTAGTTGCTTAATGAGATTAATGCTCATTTTTCAAATGGGGGATTGCGGGCACAGAGGAGTGAGTTGACCCACTCAGATTTACTGAGATGCTGGGAAAATCAAGACTCTGAGGTCAACACGCACTGTGCTTTGCTTTGTTCATAAGATGGCGTGTTTTATTTATGAAATTCAAAGATTACTTTATTCTCATAAGAACCATAAACTCACTAATGCAATTTATTCTTAAGTGAGTTAAATTTTGCTTGTAAATGGTGCTAAGAGCCACTGAATTTTAAGGAACTAAATGTTACTGAGGTTTTGCAACTTAGGGAATGCAAATGACAGCGATTACTCTCCCCTGGAATGTAGTTAGATTAGTTATAGCAACATTAATGCATGAAATCAAATATATGCAAAGTTACTTTAAGGAGACTAGTGGCTACCTAGAGATCTGGAAAGAAATGGACTACAGCCTAGTCGGTGGCTTTAGCCCATTTAAGAAAGAATATATCGACAGAAGGAGGCAGTCTGTGTGGACTATGAACAGTGGGTATTGGAGAACCAGAAAGGCGGGAGCTATCTAGAACCGTGCGGTGAATAGGAAGCACAGACTGTGTTCCATTCAAGGGTGTGCTTCAGGCCCTGTCTAGTGTGCCAGCCCAGCCCACAGCCCCCTTCTCTGAGGCTTCTCCACCCCCAGTGATTGATTGGTTCTGGTAGTGATATTTGAAGTACACCATCCTGCCCCCTTGGCCACAGTTGATCGTAGGGACTGATTCTCTGGCCTCATAGTCTCCATCACAGAAAATTATAATTGGGATTCAGAAACTTTCCTTCATCTTTTCTAGTTGCTTTATGTATAAACTTGAGAGTTTCTGGAGTTCAAGTGGAGAAAGAGGTGCCTTAAAGTGAATGCCCAGAGAACATGAGAAATGGCCTCTGTAATTCGGGGCCCCTCCGACACTGGCTTCTAAATCACACCTGAGAAGTCTAAAGTGCATGTACTTGGCTGCAGAGGTGTATGGCAGAAGGATTGAGGGGTGTAGCTTGGAAAATAACAGCCTTCTTAGAATCTGGGGGGGAAGGGTGCATGAGTGTTTCTCAGGTCCACGTACAAGTGAGAGCCAGCATGGGTTGTCTTATATCCCAGTTTAAAAGGGCTGCCTTGAGTTTCAAATCTCCATTGGAAACTGGAGATTGCTGAGTGTTATATCAGTTTGCTAGGGTTTGCTTAACAACGTGGCACAAATTGGATGGCTTGAAACAAGAAGAGCAAGTTATCCTCTTACTGGGAGCCAGAAGTCCAAAATCAAGGTGGGGCAGGATCATGCTCCCCCTGAATCCTGCATGGAAGGGTCCTTCATTGCCTCTTCCAGCTTCTGGTAGCGGCAGGCAGCATCACGCTTAGCTCTGCCTCCATCGTCACATGGTCGTATTCCCCATGTGTCTCTGGGTCCAGGTGTCCCTCCTCTTAGAAGAGCACCCGCCCACCAACTGACCTCATCTTGACTTACCTCATCTTGACCTCATCTTGACTTATCCAATTACATCTGCACTGGCCTTATTTCCAAATAAGTTTACATTCTGAGGTTTAAGACTTCAATTTATTTTTCTGGGAGGGACATAATTCAACTCCTAAAAGATACCTAGACACTGGCGGAAGGTTCAAGCAACAGGCAGAATAGAGGCACATGTGTAGACCTGCTGTTATATAGTTTTTAGGAATTATTTTGGGGTAGAAGAGCCAATTGTCAATATATGATGAGCATTTATCCTGAACACAGGAAAGTGATTTTCCGTCCACATTTGCTTCCTCTGCACATACTCACACATACATATTCCTTTAGCTCTCCCTTTCATTTCATTTCTCCTACAAAAGATTTTTAAAAGCTGAAAAAATATCTTTGTACTTTTGGATCAATTCTGCATTTGAAATGGCTCAGCAAACAGCTGGCCACACCTGATGGGCCCTTGGAACACTCTCTTTCATGAAATTCTAGATTTAAAAAAGGGCTGAGTACAAAGAAAGTGGCAAACGCCTAAGTGGATTTTAGGAGAATGAAGACAAAATTGAAGATCTGATATAAAGATAAAATATCCAAGAAACAAAGCAATAGAAAGGTGTTAATAAGGCTAAAGATAGCAATGCAGCCTAGAGGAACGAGACAAAAATGATTTTAAAAGCAAGTGTCACTCTTTTGGGGTTGAATTAGCCCCTATAACTACAGCTGCTCTGGTTGTGCATGAAGTATAATATGGTTTTTTTAAGAGCTCTTGATATCCCGTATCATCCTCAGCAGTTTAACGAAAATTGAAAAGACTACACAGACCCTATGCTGTATCTTCCTCCTCTCTCTTCTCCACTCCATTCATGGCCAGCCCAGGATATGGTTCGGGTATTTTATTTGACTTTCTTGCTTTCCAGGCAGTGCATTATGAACCCATCAAATGATGTTTGGGAACCAGTGCTTGATCTCTCCTGGAGGTCAGTCAGCGACACCATCTAAATTGTCATCTCGTTTCTATCTTTAAAGAGAATCCATCCATTTCTTTTCATCACGTGGAGATTTCGGACACAGGTAAAATACTAAGCCATTCATGAACGAGATGACATTTTTTTCTCATCAAGACCATCAGATGTCACTTCTGCAGGAAGATGGACTTAGTCATTAAAGGTGTCTCTTTCATTTAAAGTTCCAGTTAATATGCTGTTACCTCATCTCAGCTCTTCATCATGAGGCCACCTTTTTCCTTATTTGGGGGCTATAGAAAGGATGTTGGGGATTCAGATGCAGAGCAACAGAGACATCAAGTCAGAATTCTGAGGTTCAAACCAGGGAAAATGACAAATTGCTGAATATTTATGATGCAGACAATATGTAAATAAAGCATGTGGTGATATAAGTATGTTGGGAACACCCAACATATTGGTACTGTTGGGAGGCAGATTAATGAGATAGAGGTAATACCCTAAACAAGTAAAACAACTGCAGAAACCTTGAACTTGTGGCTCAGTGACTGAGGGCATCACGTAAAAGTTAAAGGCTTGAAAGTCCTGACATGCCTGTGTTTGGTGCTCCCACTCAGCGCATCGTGTGTCACAGGCAGCGTCTGTTTACCTAGAGCACAGTCGGCTGTGTTGACTTTCCTTGCTCCCGCAGATCCTGAATCTTTCGGAGACAGGCCGCAGTGTTCTTTTCGGAGGGTTTGGTGGCAACTCCAACAGCCGGTGCGTCTTTCTGAATGCTTGCGCTTCGAATCGGCTGGGAGCCATTGTGGGCTTTTCAGATTAATAATTTGAGAAAGATGCAACGCCTATCCATAATGACTTCATCTTGTCTGTAGAAATGATTCAAAACAGCAGTTGCTATGCACAAGTCGGCCTCATTAAGCGAGGTTTTGATGCAAGAGCACAGGTACCGGTGTCAGCGCTGCTGTTGGATAACCACGTAACTGTGGAAATAATGGCAGAGCAGAAGGTGTGAGGGAGCATTAACACTGATCGGTATTCTGCGGGGGGCTTGGCGTCCTCGCTGTTCCCTTTGTTTTCCATTTGGAGCAATGTACTGCACTTAAGCAGAATTCCTTAGGGGTTGAAAGAAATGTAATTGCTTTTTTTTTTTTTTTTAAGAAAGAAAAGTGCTTTAGAGAACATATTAAGGTATTTCCAAAAATCTCTGTAGAGACCCTTATTTTATTCTCCTGTCAGTTCCATCTCTTTGTTAAAACATACTGATGAAGGGTTTTGATATGCAAATAAATAAAAGGAAACAGACCAGCAAAACAATGACCCTCCCACAAAAGAAACAAAACCTTGTACATTATCTGGGAAGGAACACATTTCTTTGGCGAAACTTTTTTTGACTTTATTTAAATGCAGAACAATGTCTCTTAACCATCACTATATTAGATACAAGCCAATAGTTTGAGGGTCTGAGAAAATGCACACGGCCAAGCATATCCACAGGGGTTATGGAAAGGAGGTCTGAAGATCTAGCTAAGACTCACCTCAAACCCAGGAGGAATTCCAAGTTCTCCGTGTACGTTTCAAAACAGCTAGAAGCTTCAGATTTCTAGAGCCTTGAGTTACGGCTGAACCCACAGACCTAGCCCTTGTCTATATCAGTAGACAACCAGTTAGGAAAGCCATTCTTCTTTTCCGTTTGACTTCACGTAGCCTGCGTTCTGCCATTCTGTATCTTTGACCAGATCTTTGAATAGTAACGTGCAAAGGCAGCAACAACAGGCTTCCACGGGCACAGAAAAGTCAGCATCAAAAAGGGGAGGGGCTGGAGCTCAAGAAACACTTCTATGACAGTAGAAGCTGTCTTATAAAATGTTGACCAATGCTGAAAGTGAACTTGACTTTTTTCATTATTTTTAGTGTGATAAAATATACATCGCAATAAATGTACCATTTTAACCATTTTTTTTTCTAACCCCACCCGGGGATGAAAGCCACAATCTTTGCATGTGCCCTGACCAGGAAATGAACTCGCCACCCTCTGGAGTAGAGGATGATGCTCCAAGCAACTCAGCCATCTCAGCTAGAGCACCATTTTGACCATTCTAAAATGGAGAGTTCAATAGCATTTCATATATTCACCTTGTTGTGCACCATTCATCTCCAGAACTTTTTGGTCTTCCCCAACGGACATCCCTTGCTCACGGAACACTGAATCCCCAGTGCTCCCTCCCCTTGGCACCTTTCTACTTTCTGTCCCTGCAACACTCAACTCATCTTGACAATGATGCCAACTCTGAGTATTCCTTGACTTCAGGAACTTTTTGTTGTTTATTTCCAAAACCCATCTGAGAAAATGCACAGCAGCTGGGGAAGGCAAAAACCTCCAGGGATCCATTTGAGAGAATGATTATGCCAATAACAAAGCTTGCGCAGGGAGCTATCATCCCCAAATGAGGCAGGCCCTCCCCAGGTCGTGCCAAACTTAAAGCAACATTTCTGCTTTGAAACGGCCAGTGACAGAGAGCACATTTATGCTGCAAATGGGAGAGGAATTCAATCACCGGGGCCCAGAAAGCCAGTGCATGGAAATGAACGTCTCTCGGATCTGGCATGCACTCGTTATTGAGAGAGGAGGCATTTGTTCTGGAGTCAGGGTGATTAAAGCACCGCAGGGCCGAATGGCCCATTTGTCTCGCTTTATCTAATTACCAGACCAAGGTGAAGATTTGGAATGGAAAACAGACACGAAGTCTACTTGGGCCTTGAACTGGATGTGGGCCCACGTCCACGAATGAAATGTGGTTTTCCCCATTCCTCCTTCTCCATTCCTCCCCAGCGCCCCCATCTCCACCAGAAAAACAAAATTGATTCAAGTTGAAAAATAATTTACACAGGCAAAGTGGAGAGTGGAAAACAAGGCAAAAAGCCAATGTGGAAAATTCTGACCCACAGGAAAATGCTATTCCCTTAGTGGCAGAAAAGGGCGCTTTCAGCTGAATTATCTCAATAATTATTTCAACTCACCATTTCCCTGCCTGCGTGAATTCAACCTAAAGTTAAATTATGCATCTAGTCCCAGGGATATCATTCTGGAAAGTCTTGCTTATAATGTATACATTTAAAATTTTTAACAAGAGTTTACACAAGGAAAGAAATAAGCACATAGGGACATGAATTTCCTACCAAGAAAAAACAAACCCAACCCTAAGAACAATTAGTCTATCAGTCCTACTGAAACACGCAGTAAACCATTTATAGATGCTCTTCAGGCGGATTTTTCCCTGTTGTAGAGGGCATGAGCTCCAAGTACACGCCAACTAAAGACAAGACATTAAAAAAAATAAAATAAAGACAGGACATTAATTCCTGTTCCCATGTGCAGTACTGGGAACCTTCTGTCAAGTTTCTAGGGAGATCTCTTTTAGGATGTGGGAATAGCTAAAGATACAGTTTCCTTTTACATATGGATATTGCTAAGCACTCAGGGGCTGTAAAAAGAAAAAATATCATAAAAATAAAAAACTTTGGTAAGTTGTTGCATGTCACATAATAAATCGTTGTCACAGCAGAATAAATTTCTTTATCAGATTAGCTGGGAGTGGGCCAATAGATGGATATGTTTTGACGTGGGGAAGGGGCCAGGCACGCAGGCAAAGAGGGTACCCATCTTTGGGGTCTGCATGGGGGGCAGCGCTGAAAGTGGCGAAGGGGATATAAAAGGGATGATGGAGGTGGTGAGGTCTTGGAGAGAGGCTTGGCCCCCTCCCCACCCCAGGCTGTGAGGCTTTTGGCAATTCTCTACAACGTGATGGTAACGGGACTTGTCCAGCGGCACTAATTCCACAAGGCCCAGAGACGTTCCCGAGGTGGAAAGTAATTGTTGGACGCAAACCTGAGGCTTTGCAGTGGGTAGGCTGTGACTCTGAGCCCTGGTTGCCTTGGGCACCAGCCATTTTCTCCAGCTTTGAGGTGGAGGTCGCAAGCAGTAAGGAGAGTTACTAAGCTTCCTTAGGAGAGATGTGGGAGAGGAGAGCCTCTCTATTTTGCTCTGCACTGATACTCCCTAAAGAGAGGGGTTGTGCATACAAGCTGTGGTTCATTCAGTGGGTCTGATGCCAGCTGCTTGGAATAGAAACATCTTTTGAGAGAGAACAGGTCGCGTCCACGCTGGCAGCTTTCTGGCTCACCCCATGGTACCCAGGTCCATGGGCCATACGAACACTAACGTAGCTGAGGTTTCATCTAACAACCCACGCCGAACGAGCTATAGCAGCTGATGTGGGAAAGGTTCTTTAGGCCACTGTCTTCCAAATGCCTGTGCCTGGCAGCCCTGAGGCTTACTGGACCCTTGCCTCAGGCCATCTACTTATGATCTGAAAGCTGGATTTCCCATTGACACGTGTGTAAAGAAGATGAACAGGGTGTGGGTTAAGAGCACAGACCTGAATATCAGATAGACCTGGGTTCACCCTTTGTCCGTACCCCTTGGCGTTGGGCAGGTTACTGTGTCTTAGTCTCCTCCTCTCTAAAATGGGAGTGATAATTTATACTCATGTCATGGATGAGAATTAAATGAGATAATACAGGCAAAGCACAGGTACAGTGCCTGGTCTAAGACCCTGTGGGGCAAATATTCTTATTACCCTCACTTTGTAAAGAAGGAAACTGAAGTTCTGAGAAGATAAACAGCTTTGTCCAATGGGCTACCAAATAGGTGTTATTACCCTCTTTTTAACAGAAGGGCTTAGTCACTTGCTCAAGGTCATGACCTCTGGCCTTCAAAACTACATAGGTGTGTTGGAACACAACCAGTAAGAACACTCTTGTAAAATTTCTCCGGCTTTCACAAATACCATCCACAAACAACAGGGACAGATCCTCCTCTTCTGCTTTTCTGCAAGAAGCCCTTGTGGAAACCAGCCTAGGCCTGCCTGCTCACAGCGGTGGGACGCAGGGAAGAGAAGAGAACGTGGAGAATTCTAGGAAATAGGCCTGATACTCAAGAGTAACACAGAGCTCATTAGAGCCTATTTTTTAATAGGTGGGCTTATTTATTCAACAAGGGATGCTCGTTCTGGAGAATAAATGTTTAGACAGGCATCACATACATTTGATAGTAGATAATTCCTTGCCCCTGTTTGAAACTTCAAACAATTAACTGGTTCCTTTTTCTATTCAAACAAGACAAATGATTTGTAATTTTTTTAATTGAAGTGGTCATATTTTTTTTTTGTTTAACTGAATCAATCAAGTGTTTCAACATCTTGAAAAGAAGCCAATGTTTGAACTCCACATGGCTTTTGTAGTGGCTGTCGGGACGTAAGTCCAATCAATGCAACGGCTGCTCAGGTAGAACCTCTCCTCTGCCTTAGAGCCTCCCTCTCCTTACGGAGTCGATCGTTTCTTTCACTAGACCAACTAGATCAGCCAGTTGCTTTGAATGTAATCATTTCTCCCCCACACCCTCCATAACCGCAAATAATCGGCATCTCAACATCTCATGTGTTCTATCAGCAAAACAGGAAAATTGAATTCCTTTCTTCACTTTCTATTTCAAGATAATGTTGGAAAAATTAATGGGATAGGTAATGCAATTTTAAAACTATAAATTCACTTCCCTTAATGTGTTCCCAATATTACCGTATAATAGACAGGTGTTAGTGTGTGGCTTGACAGCAGTGCCTGACGCTTATTTGTTTCATTGATTTTCTTCTGCCACGGATGCACTGAAGTGCAAAGTGTTACATACACTTGCAGCTTGTTTTTGTGGTCTGTCGGGGACAGAATCATAGATACAGCTGTTTAATCATGGGATTAGAAAAGATATGAAAGGTGATATTGATGAGATATGAGTGTTTAAGTCATTTCAGCTTCCTGGACAGGAGACCAAATAAATGCAAAGCAGTCGATTTCTAAATAAACCCTGATAGAACAAACATTTCCCAATACTTAGCACAGTGCCTAGCAAAATATATGCTTATTAATTATACGTGTCACACAAAAGAGTCTAGGGTATATGATGCTAACCATGTATAAAACAAAATAAGGCAGCATTTGCAAAATGGGTTTCAATGTAATATTGAAGGAAATGGTGTACATTTATATTTTAGAAACAAGATACAGAGAAACTTCTTTCTCTCAGTTGCATTCTCTGGTAATACTCTCCTCATCAAAACCTCAGCTTCCTAGGAAGAGGTCAGGAGACACGGCGGGTCACCCTTCATCTTGAACATGGTCCTTCAGGTCAGTGTGGGAACTGCTGACGTCAAGGTGCCCCGTGTCCCACAGCCCTCGCCCACAACTTCAGCATCACTGCGCTAACTGCTTAAGGCACGTGGACTCACATTTTTCCAACTAAGTTATACTCTCCCTGATGCAAAAGAAGCATCAGAAAAGATTCCGATTCACACTTTGCTTTTACCTCTTGCAAACCATAGCGCGAAGCTGGGCACGTAGGAGCTGCCCAGTGAGTAGTTGTTCATTAATTGCTCTGGCAAAGGTCAGAGATAGATCCACTTCTCCTCCGTGAGACATGGGAAATATTTTCCCAGTGAATACATCATGATAAGAAGTAGCTTTAAGTGGAAATATAACAGAGACCAAGATCTGTAGTTTGTGGTTTAACCATTTTCCTGGGAAATGTTTAAACGTGTCCCCCAAACATTCAAGGCATTTTTTAAAAATGTGGCTTCAAGTGCTTGTTCAGCATGTGATTCTGGGGGCTGAAGCTCACCCATTATCCTTCCCGCCTCCCCGCCCTGCTCTCTCCCCTCCGCCCAGTTCTTCCCTCGGGGGGACCCTTTCCTAGTTCCACCATCTTCCTGCCTCTTCATGCATTTTTCTTCGTTTACAACAAGCCACCATTAGTACAGCTTTCCTTGAAACCCACATAAGTGCTGATATTTTAAAGAAAATGAAAATTTTTTCCCTGAATATATTATTTCCATATAGAAACATTTGAAAGTTACAAATTGGAAAGAAAAGAAAAGAAAAATCATTTATTATCCTACATCCCGGCAATAACTGCTGCTCATAGCTGGTGTGCACCATTCTGCTTTCTAGCCTAATATTCTAAGCACTTTTATGCATTTTACTTTTACAAAACTGGAATTGTTCTGCACAGGTAATAGAAAACATTTTCTTACAGTGTTACATATCTTTCTACCACAATGACTCCAAACATTTGCTATGCCTAAGAATCAACCCGAAAGGGTGTTAAACTGCCCATTCTTAGTTCTTCTGCCCAGACACCCTGGATCAGTGAGTCTGGAGGGGGATCCAGAAGTCTGTAATTTCCATAGGCAGCCCTAGCTGATTCTGATATTGTTCTTTCTGAAACCATACTTTAAGAAATGTGTTTCTACAACATAATTGTTCATAGCTTCATAGTATTCCATTGTGTGTGTGTATATATATATATATATATATATATATATATATATATATCTTTCCTTATTTATACTTTCTTAAAAATTCTCATTTTAGGAGTTGCTCCTACAAGTCGAATGAAGTAGAGTGATATGGGGAAAAGAAGGATTGGAGGTCCCCAAAACCTAAAATCTATGTTACATGTTGCTTGAACCTATTCATGGTGTCATTTTATTCAAACTATCCTTGAATAAATCCTACAAATGAATAGATTCTCCCAAAGTATATAGTGAGGTAGTTTGGGGGATGAATTTGGTTGGAAAGAAGTACTTTTGAAAATTTTTACAGAAATTAAAACTACTGTTAGAAAATCTGAGTGTAGCCCAAATACATTTACACTAAAAATGTCAAAAAAATGCCATTGTCCTAACTCGTTCTTACTTCCTTCTGTGCCCAAATTCCTCCATGACTCAATGAGCAATGACTCTTAAGATTTCCCCTAGTGTGTTATGCTATTATTGATGTCTTTCTGGAACATTCTTACCCTTGATGTCTCACTGTCTTATAAACTCTCCCCACTATTCTTCTGTACCACTATCTGAGTATCTCTGTGGGTGGATGTCATCTATAACTTTCCAAGATACATTTAAAAACCTGACGATATAATAAATGGGTGCATTAGCTAATGTCTAGGTGAGGTAAGCATGAGAAAACAGCAGGAGGACCAGTAATCTGCTTTTCATGGTGGTCTAACCAGCTGCACTTTTGCTAACTTGGGAGGCCACCCATATATAAAGTCAGCAGTGGCAGAACCCTTGAGAATATTGCCTGCCAGGAACCCAAGTAACTGACTTCACCTCTGGGAGGTCACTGTTTACATCTGTCTGTTATCATAAGGCCCCTGCAGACAGGCCCCATAGGGCTGAGGAGGGGCGACAGGAGCTGGCAGCAGGTATCTGGGAGCACTGTTTATAGATGATCACTTTGTTAGGGTTAATCGTTGCTTGAAGCCCTTCATCTTTAAGCAAATGATTTTAAGGAGAGAAAACAGTTTGTCTGCTTTTGACATGTACAAAGTATCCATCAAGTGGAACTATGTTGGCTGAAGAGGAGATGGAGAACACAGACGGGTCCTGAGATGATGATGGTGATAGAAATTTCCAAGGGTTTGGGATATTTAGACAGTTTATCTGAGAGGCTCCAGCTGCCTCAGGACAGGGGCTCAGATAATCTCTGAACATTAGCCCTCTAAGTGGCCTGAAAAGAGATACCCAGTTTCAAACATTCCCAGTTCCCAATGATGAAAGCTCATGTACGTGAGCCTTTCTCACATGACCCCACGGTCTCCTGCCCACTTGCATGAGCACAGCGGGCCATCTGCTGTACTATCGGGCAAGGCAGCAAGGAAAGACCCAGCCATCACGCTGAGATGAGGTCATAGGTTACAGTAGTTAACGAACCTGTCCCTGGCGAGACAGTTAGAATGAGGCAGAATGAAAATTTGAACCCAGATCTTGTCTTACTCCACAATCTCTCTCATCTTTCCATTGCTTCCTTCTGATTCTTTCCCTGTCTACCAAGACAGGGTAGAAAATTAACGCTTTGTAACTGTCCATCACACAGTTCATCTTCTTTTTGTAATAACTCCCTGGGTTATTTTTAGGGAATTACGTTTCCCCATTTTCAGATTAGCAGCAAAATTGAGCAGAAAGGACAGAGCTACCCCATATATATACCCTTACTTCCACATACGCATAACCTCCCCTACTGTCAACACTACATCAGAGGGGCTTATCTGTTACCATAGATGAACCTGCATTGACATGTCATAATTCTCAGAGTCAGTTGTTGCTTTTGGTGGTTCACATTCTATGGGGTTTGACAAAGTGTGTCATGATTTGTATCTGCAGTATAGTGTCCTACAGAATAGCTTCACTGCCCCCCAAAATCCTCTTTGCTCCATCTATTTATCCTCTAACTCCTGGCAACCTCTGATCTTTTTAGTCTCTCCATAGTTTTGCCTTCTACAGATTGTTATGTAGTTGGAATCATTCCGTTTGTCACATTTGCAGATTGACTTCTTTCACTCAGCAATGTGCATTTAAGTTTCCTCCACTCCTTTCATGGTTTGTTAGGTCACTTTTTTTTACAGCTGAATAATATTCTATTGTCTGGATGTACCACAGTTTATCCACTCACCTACTGAAGGTCATCTTGGTTGCTTTCAAGTTTTGGCAATTACGAATAAAACTCTATATACATCTGTGTGCAGGTTCTGGGGAGGACCTAAATCTTCAGTGCATCTGAGGAACTACCGAGGAGCCCAGTTACCAGATTGTGTAAGAGTATGTTTAGTTTTGTAAGTAACTGCCAAACTATCTTTCAAAGTGGCTGTACCATTTTGCATTCCCACTAGCAAAGAATGAGTGTCCTGTTGCTTTATCCTTGTCAGCATTTGGTGTTGTCAGTGTTCTTGATTTTGACCATTTTAATAGGTGTGTAGTGGTATCTCATTATTGTTTTAATTAGCATTTCCCTAATGACATAAGATGTTTAGCATCTTTTCATATGATGATTTGCCATTTTTATGTCTTCTTTGCTGAGGTGTCTGTTTAGGTCTTTTGCTCATTTTTTAATTGGGTTGTTTGTTTTCCTATTGTTAAATAAGAAAAGAATTCATAGTTTTTGTATATTTTGGGTAACAGTCCCCTATCAGATATGTCTTTTGCAAATATTTTCTCCCAATTTATTGCTTGTCTTCTCATTCTCTTGACAGTATCTTTGTGGAGCAGAAATTTTTATTTTTAATGAAGTCCATCTTATCGATTATTTGGATCATGCCTTTGGTATTATACTTAAAAAGTCATTTCAATATTCAAGGTCATCTAGATTTTCTCCTACATTATCTTCTAAGACTTCTTTTAGTTTTACATTTTATGTTTAGGTCCATGAACTATTTGGAGTTTATTTTTGTGAAGGGTTTAAGGGTCTATGTCTAGATTAATTTACTTGCATGTGGATGTCCAGTTGTGCACCAAAAGAAGAGCCTCAAAGGACTCTCTTCTCCATTGAATTGCCTTTGCTCCTTTGTCAAAGACCAGTTGACTCTATTTATGTGGGTCTATTTCTGGGCTCCATTCTGTTCCATTGATCTGTTCTTACTATGAGATTGACCATGAGTCAGGGAGCACATCAAACTTTTGATAGCAAACACCATTGGAAGAATAAAAAAGACTGAAGCATGCACAGCTATATACATATACATATATACATTTATAATTATTTTTCTTTTCCATCCATCACCACTTATCCCCCTTAATCCCTCTTCAACTTTCCTCCAACTCCCTCTGGCAATGACTGCTTATATAATTTTTACCTATATTACATAATAATGTTTAGGCCATGTTAGAGAGTTCTACCATTTCCTTTTTGTTCTCTTGCAATTATGTTATACCATCTTCTTAGATTTGATCCTTTTTGCACAAATTGTTTAAAGCCATTTGTGCATTTTATGAATTTTAGTTTAGTTGAAACTAGATTATATTCTGTCTACTTATATGAATAAATGTTAAAACACCCGCCATTGCAGTAGCCTGGGAGCAAATGTACACCTGAGGTTACCACTGCTGATGTCTCCATGTCAGGGAAACCCCTCTCTTCCCTCAGGAGACTTTGGGACCCCACATGATAAGCAAACTGGGCAAGGGTGCAAGTGTCAATCTATTCATTAAGCAGTGGCAGAATAATTTGGTTATAGATAAAATATAGAAATTATAATTATGTTTCTTTTGCACACTCTAAAAATGTATTGTCTCATCCCTGAGGCACACACATATTTCTGCAGCTCATGCCCTCCCCTTTTGAAAACAAACTGGGCTAATAAGAATATGGGCTTTAGATATTCAAATAAGAGTATGAATCTCAGCCTCACACCTCCCTTGCTGTGTGACCTTGGGAAAATCACTTAACGTCTCTGAATTCAATTTTTGCCATCTGAAAAATGACAATAATATGTACCTTCTAGAACTGTTGCATAACATATGTGAAAGTACCTAGCATTTAGTAGGCACTAATAATAAATGCCCCTTCCAGTGTGGTTCGCTGGTCTCCTAGGTTATTCCTGAGTTTTCATGCTGAAGAATGTGGTCTTTTAAAGATAAAATCATAACTCTCACATAAATATAAAATGAACATGAGTCAAAGATTTTGCTTAACTCATTAGTTCATGGAGGGACCAGTAAGATGTTACTATTTGTTCAAAGGAGACTTTGAAGAACACACATACACAGGTGGATAAAGAATACTGAACTGAATTTAGAAATAGATGCTGAACCATTCTGTGTTTGCAGCCCACATGAACTGTGTCTCCATAGGACATGACTTGTATTTCACAGGCAAAACTCAGGGTCTGCTGGGCTGTACCTGCGTACACGCCTCCTGCACTTGGCCTGGCAATTTTCTTAAGTCAGCAAGCTGCAGGTGATTGCAAGACTCATCTCATTTCTCTTTCCTTCCTTTCCTTCTTTCTTCCTCTCCTTCCTTCTATCTCTCTCTCTCCCTCTCTTTCTCATTTCTTTCTTTCTCTCCCTTCCCTTCCCTTCCCTTTTCTTCCTTCCTTCCTTCCTTTCTTCCTTTCTTTCTTTCCTTTCTTCCTCTTTCTTTCTTTCCTTTCTCTCCACCCCCCCCCCTTTTCCTCTATGTATGTCCTAGAAATCATTGTCCTTCATTGCCTGGTTTCCAGTGTCTTGAAAATGGTTGTTTTTTTTTTCTATTTTATTGCTATTGATGGTGGTGATAATGGTGTGTGTGTGTGTGTGTGTGTGTGTGTGTGTGTGTGTGTGTGTGTGTTGTTTGTTTAGGTGGTGGGGTAAACCTACTTCCTATAAGTCATTTTACCTGAAAGCAAAAGGCTGCTCCATTCATTTTTTTTATTGTTGTTCAAGTACAATTGTCTTCATTTTCACCCCACTCATCCCCACCTCCCACCCTCGAGCGTGCCCCCTTTGGCTTTGCTCATGTGTCCTTTATACATGTTCCTTGATGGCCCTCCCCCTATTATCCCTCCTCCCCTCCCCTCTGGTTGCTGTCAGTTTGTTCTTTATTTCTCTGTTTGTATTTTGCTTGCTTGTTTTGTTGATTAGGTTCCAGTTAAAGGTGAGATCTCAGGCAGTGAGATCTTTTTCGCTGCCTGGCTTATTTCACTTAACATGATGCTCTCCAGTTCCATCCATGCTGTCATGAAGGATAGGAGCTCCTTCTTACTTTCTGCTGTGCAGTATTCCATCGTGTAAATGTACCACAGTTTCTTGATCCACTCATTTACTGTTGGACACTAGGTTGCTTCCAGCACTTGACCACTGTAAATTGTGCTGCTATGAACATTGAGATGCATAAGTTCTTTTGAATTGGTGTTTCAGGATACTTAGGGTTCCATTCATTTTTAATGCTGTATAGTGTTTTGTATCCAAGCTTCACTACTGTTAGCAGTGTTGCTATAGACATTCCTATACATGCCTCCTGGTGTATGTGAGTTATAGACCTGGAAACGCCCACACATTTGGACCCAGGGTCTCAGGTGGGAGGTTTAGAGCTGGAGCTTGGCATGTGGATATTCTGCAGGAAACCTCTGGAACAGCCGCCCCAGGCAGAGCCACATCCCACAGGGAGGGCTTTTTACTGATGATCACCCTGCTGGGAGACTAACTGACCTGGTGGCTGAGGTATCTTCCACCTGCCAGGTCTGGGGGAGTCTTGTGCCCCCTCTCTGGCCCCCCAGAGAATCTTGGGCATCTCCTTCAGTGTCACTGGGATGGGATTGCTTTTCTCTTCCTGAGGCAGCATGGGGACTGGTCCTGAGGCAGCTTTACCACACACAGAGCCTCCATGCTCACCCTTGCCTGTGTGAGCGCTTCCTCTGGCTCTTCCAGACTTGGAAGGGGATGGGGGAGGTCAGGGAGGTTTGGGATCAGAAATTTGGCATCAGATTTAAGGTCTGGCACCCCAGCTTGAAATTTAACACACAGGCAATAGACTAACCTTGTGTGGGTTCACAATTTTTTAATGTTAGAGGACAAACAGTAACAACAGTCCTTGAATTTTGGCTTTCATCTTTCTGTTCATATCCTTCTTGTTTACTTAAGCATGTAGCCTGGTGACAGCTGGCCAGCTCACACACAGAAGATGAAGATGGACTGGCTCCGACTGCCCTAGGGTCACCTCCTCAGTGAAGTCCGATAAGGAATTCCTGGCCAGCTGTCCCTAGCTGGCCTTTGCTGGAAGATAGTTCTAAAACCTTCATGTCAGCTAACGCCAAGTGTCTACATTGCTCTCCCTCACCAAATCCCAGTTCACCGCTTTCCACCCACGAACCACTTGAAGTGCAGAGTAGTGATGACAAGCCTGAGTTTCACTGCTCACCAGCCATATGACCTACAGCAGTCTTTGAGCTTTTCCCCACCCATAGAATGGGCACACTACTTACTCCTATCTTGTAGTAATTTTTTTGAAGGATTAAATGCACGTTCTCTCCTATGAGCACTTAGTAAATGGTGGAATGTTTTAAGCACTCAGCAAAGATTAGCTCAGTGATTCTCAACAGAGGTTGATGTTGCTCCCAGGGAACATTTGACAGTGTCTAAGATATTTTAAGTTGTTATACCTTGCCAAGGGGGGGGGGGTGCTACTGGCATCTAGTGGGTGGATAGAGTCCAGGTATCCAATGGTATTAAACATTGTACAATGCACAGGATGGTCTCTGCTCCCCCCCCCCCAAAAAAAAGATCCTGTCCAGTATCAAGAGTGCTGAGGTTGAGAAACCCTGGCTTAGCTCTAAGGATATTATTATTTCTGTGAACATAACACCTCTCAATCTGGATTAATATCTATTAATCTAGATTAATAACTTCATGGTGACATAGAACACTATAAATGGAAGAGAGCTGATAAACTATCAATCCTATGATCAGGTGGCTATTTTACCAAAACAGTGGATGCTCATGGATATGGGATCAACGTGTGCATCTGTTGATCATAACTTCCTCGTTATCCTGTGATATGTATTCTGCTTAGGATGAAAGAAGAGTCTAGGACACCATGTTTACTTAGTTCCCTCTATTCCTTTGATCTGAGAAGATAAACTGCTGAGTCCTGAGGCTTCTCTTGTTTTCTAATGAATGATGTTTATAATTTTTGCCTTATAAAAGAAATGCCATACAAACTTGTTATTTAAAGAATTGCAGTTTACCATTCCTGACTTTGTTGTGACTCGGACTTGTTCCTAGTTAGACCAGTCTGCTCCCTGACTGGTGCAGCTTGGTGAGGCTGCTAACCTCTTGAAAGCTTCGCAATCCATTTATGTTCACTGAGCACTGTTTATTTGCTGAAACTGTCCTGGGTGCTGGAGAGATGGTAACGGATAAGGTGAATGCACGGTCCCAGTCCAGTGAGGAAGATGGAAACTGTACCACTAGTTACCAGTGTGAAAGTGTTATGAGAGGGGACAGATAACACCGGCATTTAACGGAGTCCTAGAGGCACAGGATACTTGCTGGGAAGGTGACATTTAGGCTCTTCACATGAAGGATTTGTCAGGCGAGAGCCTGGGGAGACTGGAGTTGAGGGAAGGCAATTGAAAGACACGTTATCAGGGGGTATTCTTCTTATAACTGTTCTCAGGGTAGAGTTTGCCATGTGGTTGTGTAATTTAGAGTGTGTAAGAGGAAACCCACATACGCACATGGCCAGCTCTGCCCAAGTTTAGATAACATAGTGCAAAGTGAAATCTTACAACCTAGCAAAAATAAGAACTAACTGTGCACTCTTCTTCTGCTTTTCGAAGTCCTCAAATATTAAATGTCCTACATCTTCCTTCCAATGGGTTCCTTATTTTGCTTATTTTGTTCAGCGTAAATCAGACCTAACACAATCCCATTTTGAATAGCTCCCTTTCAAAGTCTGTTGATATGCCAGTTGATATGAATCGTATCAGCAAGGCCCATCTGTCAAGATCTACAAAATATTATGTCCTGCTTATGGGAGACATCTCTGTGTAGCTGCATTCCCTGCCAACGAGAGCTCAGCTAAAGCTGCATGCTAATACACCAGCGCCCTGCAATCTCATCTCTTGGAGTTTTCAGAAAAATGCAGATCCTGTAGGCCCACAATCAGTAACGAAAAGCAGTTTATCCTAGTCTGACCTACCAGTGAGCTTTGCCATAAGTGCAGAGTTGCCAAATTTAAAGTCAAAGTACAACAAATTATTTTTTAGTATAAATATGTCCTGCACATGGGACATGCTTAACCAAAAAACTACTTATTATTTATTTGAAAGTCTTTGCTTGAAAATCATTATGAAATGTTAGAAAACCTTTCATTTGTTTATTCACCTTGAGGTCATGGCTCAAATGTCATTTTCTCACTGATGCCTCCCCTGAGCACCTTAGTTAAAATCGTGTGACCTCCAATAGCTCTTTCTTGTCTCTGCTCCTTCCATAATACATCAAATTAGTTATGGACTTTGATAATTAACTACCCTTTCCTCTAGAATATTGTCTCATTTAAGGCATGGATTTTGCTCCATTGTATTCACTGACATATACTCAGCACCTCCTACAGGTCTGGACATATAGTAGGTACTTAGTAAGTAGCTGTTAAAATAATCATTCATTCATTCATTCATTCATCCATTTGTAAACAATTATGGTTAAAAGCATAGACCCTAGAGGTCCATTGACTTGAGTTTGAATTATGTCTCTACAATATATCTGTTGGAAAGGCAAGTGAGTTTTATCACTTTCTGTACCTCGGGCTCCTCCTCTGTAAAGTAGGATATTAGAATAGTGCCTCTTGGATGGATGTGATAAGAAAAAGATAATTCCCATAAAGTCCCTAGCACAATGCCTAGAATATTGTAAACATTTCATAAATGGAACTGACTATGCAGTTAACAGATAATCATTGAACATCCTTTCTATTTTACAGAGCATTCTGCGTATTGGGAGGACCACAGTGAGTAATTTGTGATCTTTTCCCTCAAAGAGGTGAGAACCCAGTGAGAAAATAAGCAGACAGCTGTCATAGATTATAATCAATGGTACAGCAGTGGCAGCAAAATGAAGTCCGGGAGCATTAGGAGGACAGCCAACCCAGATTTGGGTGGGTAGGGAGAGTCACAAAAGGTTTTTTGGAAGAACTGAAAATCTGCCTTAAATTAATATGTGTAGTCAATCAGAGGAAGATGAGAGGAGGATGGGTGATAGGGAGGAAGTATTCCAAGAAGAGGCAACAGTGGACATCCAAGTTCAGAGGAGAGAGCGAGCGAGCACCTGGCTTACGTGTTAGAGAGGAGCAAGCTGGTCAGTGGGGCTGGGTCATGGGGAGAAGCATGAAGAAGCGACAAGATAAGAGATGAGTCTGGGACCAACGGGTCAGATCATGAAGGGTCTTATCAGCCTTGTCAAGGAGTGTAGACTCTATCCTGGGGGAGTAGAGGGCCGTTACCACCAAACTTTACATTTTAAGATTTTTCCATCTATCTTAAAATGGAGATTTAAAATAGATCTTAATCTCCAGATCTATCTTAAATAGATAGAGCATAGCATGCTATGCTATGCTATGCTATGATCTATCTTAAATAGATATGCTCCAGATCTATCTTAAATAGATAGAGCATATGCATAGCATAGCATAGCATAGCATAGCATAGCATAGCATAGCATAGCATAGCGACTGAATTTTGGGAATTGAAGGTAAAAGAGAAGACAGTAAGGGGGTTTGGGTTGTCATCCAGATAAAACAAGATGGTGAGGGGCTGAGGGTCAAAGGGATGGGAAAATGTGACTCAGATGACAATAGAGAGGATTTGAGGATTGTTTGCCTAAGGACCTCTACCTCAGGTGGATATTTTTTAAATGTTATTGTCTGATTTGGGCATCAGTTTAATGCTGACTTTATAGAATAAGTTGGGAAGTATTTCATTATTTTGAATTTGCTGGAGAAGTTTGGATAGAATTGGTATTTGTTGTTTAGGTCAAATTCACCAGTGAAGTCATCTGGGCCTGGGGTTTTCTTGTGGAAAGTTGGCTGACAGCGTTGTTCTGATCTTTTATAAACTTGCTATTTTTCTGCCTAGTTTTTCTGTTATTGTGAGTAGGGTGCTGACATATCCAACTATTATTGTTTTCTTGTTTATTTCTACCTTCAAATCTGTCAGTTTTTGCTTCCTGTATTTCCAGGCTTTGGTGTTAGGTATGCTCATGTATAAATTGTTACAATTTCTAATAAATTGATACTTTTATCATCCTAAAATGTCTGTTTTTAACAATTTTACTGTCTTATACTCTACTTTTCCTGATATTAGTATAGCCTCTCCAGCTACTGCATTGAGATATCAAAAATGCAATTATTACAACTTTTAAAGTCCTTGTTTGCCATTTCCATGATCTTTGCTGGTTCCCTGTCAGTTTCTATTGGTTTATCATCCTCTTCATTATGAGCAGTATTTTTCAGCTTCTTTGCATACTTGATAATTTTTTATTAAATGCCAGGCATTATAAATTTTACAGGTAGAGGATATTCTTGTATTCTTACAGACATTCTTGAGCATAGAGGTAGAGGATATTCTTGTATTCTTATGGACATTCTTGAGCATAGTTCTTGGATGCAGTTATCTGGAAACAGGTTGATCCTTTTGGATCTTGGTTTTTATTTGTCAAGCAGGCCCAAAGCAATGCTTAGCCTAATTATCCCCTGCTACTGAGGTACCATCTTCTACTCAACCTAATGTCCTCTACTGTGCCCAGCCTCACATGACACCTGGGTACTGCTCCCTCTTGCCCTTTTGGGCAGGTCTCTCTCCCCCCAGCCTGAGGTACCTTCCTCAGATGCAGGCGCTGGCCTATATATGCTGCTGAGTGCTCAGTGGTGACTCTGATGTTTCTGAGATCCTTTCACTGAGCAGCCCTCTCATTTGCATTATGCTGACCTTTCATTGGATTCTCAGCTCCGCCTTTGCAACTCAGGGAGTCCTTTGGACTCTTCTTGGGTTCCATCTGTCCTGTGCCATCATCATCCAGAAGCATTCTCTATGCAAGAAGCAGGGGCAATGATACGACTCACCTCTTTTCCCGCCATCTCTCAGGAGGACAGCCCTCCGTCGCCTGATGTCCAGCCTTAAAGAAAACACTGTTTCACATATTTCATCTTTTTTGGAGGAGAGGAGCTTTCAGGCAGGGGATAAATCAGGCCCCTATTCCCCCATCTTGGCTGGAAATGGGAGTCTCTCCTTTATTGTTTTGAATATAAAAAATTAAAATGTTTAATCATAAATACTTGAGTACATACCTGTAAAAGGTAAGAATACCTTAAACAATATATCACTACAATACCATTATCCTACCTTTTCAAAAGTTGACAATAATTTTAAAATATACCCTGTTCAGTTAATCTCATAAATGTCACTTTATTTTAACCATTTGTTTGGATCTTGAACCAAGATCCAAATAAGGTCCATACTTCAGGTATAGTTGATGTGCCCCTTAAGCCTCTTTGAATCTGCAGGTTACTCATTCATCTCCTCCTTCTCCCCCCATACCTTGCTCCCTCTGTTTATTATTATTATTATTATTTTGAAAGAACCAGTCTTTGCCTTGTAGAGCTTCCTGCGGCTGTAACTTTGTTGACCACACTCCCATATTTCTCCGTCCTCTGTATTTCCTGCAAATTATTAATGGATCTAGGAACTTGATTAGGCCCAGGATCCATGTCACTTTTTCATGCGCTTTATTAGCTCTTTATATGTGAGCTAATTACGATGAACTTCCTGAGAAAACCACAGAAAGGGATTATTGTACGTTCTACTGCCTGAGTCTCCTCAAGGCATGCCTTTGTGAATCTGCTCCTTTATTTACCACATCTAACCCAGGACCGCTCCGTCACGTGTAAAAGGTGCCATTGGGTTTTGTGAAAAGGTTAATGCAGGGCAAGAGATAACCCAGCAAGTATACAATATACTGAATGACAATTCTGAGCTGAGTGCCCTAGAAAGCACATCACAAGGAAAACTGATGGTGGCTGAATTGAGGTTGGTTTGTGAATTTAATTTCAGATTTTATTATCCTAAATTACACATTCATAAAAATGAAATAGGTCATTATCAAGTGCTTAATTTTCAATGTAAGTCATAAAAATGTGTACACATATAATATAGCCTGACTTATAGTTAGGATTTTTATTTCGGTCTCAAGAGATCTGGCACCATAGGATAAGACTGGAGAAAAATGCCCAGTCGTCTTATTCCTTTCTTTCTTCATTCATTCACTCACCTACTGATTTCTTCATATAATTAGTCAGTAATGTGGTCATACATCCATTCCTGAATGAAGGTGGCAGACGCCGGGCACACTCTGACGCACAGCAGGAGGGCCTTCTCCTTGAATGCTTCAGTCTCAGGGAATGTGGGGGATCACACAACCCCTGAGCATTATTAACAAGGGTTATAAAAATTGCTCTGGGAGTCTGAAGAATGAAATGACTTGATCTACCATGCAAACTCAGGAAAGAGGATACTCTCTCTGCCTTATGAATTTTATTAACAGAAGCACGTATAACTTTTGATTGCCTTCATATAAGAGAAAAATATGTAATGTCTGTAGAAGATACTCTCCAAGAAACTTTCTCGTCCCAGCGTTTTCTAAGATTCTGGGTTCTGAGGTCTCTACGATGCATTCTGTTGGTCAGGGTGACAGTAGCCACTGAGGGCTGTATTTCTAGGAACAATTATGATTTAGGATAATCAAGAGATGGAAAAAAACAAGGGAAAGGTCGCAAAGGGCAGGGATGAGAAGTAGAGACAGCATGAGCCAGATCTCAAAACCTCATCAGTGAAGCACACTGGGCTCCAGAAGATACCAAATCCAAAGGCAAAACTGTAAGATTCATCATCTGCATGTACCCCAAGACCAAAGTCTATGGCTAATACTGATTAAGGACTTACTATATGCCATGTACTGTTTTAAATGTTTTCATTTCTCAACCCTTGCAAAACCCTATGGGGTGGGTTTTATTAACCCCATTTTATTTAATTTTTGATAGATTTTTTAAAATTGTATTTTCTTGATTATGCTATTACAGTTGTCCCAATTTTTCCCTCTGTGTTCCCCTCTACCCAACACACCCCACTCCCTCAGACAATCCCCCCACTATTGTTCATGTTCATGGGTTATACGTGTACATTCTTTGGCTACTCTGCTTCCTATACCGTACTTTACATCCCCATGGCTATTCTGTTACCTACCTATTTGTACTTCTTAATGCCCTCACCTCTTCACCCATTCCCCCATACCCCTCTCCCATCTGGCTCTCCATATCCATGATTCTGCCTCTGTTCTTCTTGTTTGCTTACTTTGTTTTTAGATTCAATTGTTGATAGATTTGTATTTTTTGCCATTTTATTGTTCCTAGTTTTGATATTTTTCTTTTTCTTAAATAAGTCCCTTTAACACTGCATATAATAATGGTTTGGTGATGGTGAACTCCTTTAGTATTTTTTTGTCTGGGAAGTTCTTTATCTGCACTTCAATTCTAAATTATAGTTTTGCTGCATAGAGCAATCTTGGCTGTAGGTCCCTGCTTTTCATGACTTTGAATATTTCTTGCCAATCCCTTCTGGCCTGAAAAGTTTCTTTTGAGAAATCAGCTGACAGCTGACAAGGGAGTTATGGGAACACCCCTGTAGGAAATTTCTTTTCCTGTTTTTAAGATTCTCTCTTTATCTTTAACCTTTGGCATTTTAATTATGATTTGTCTTGGAGTGGGCCTCTTTGCATCCATCTTGTCTGGGACTCTTTGTGCTTCCCAAACCTGCATGCCTACTTCTTTCACCAAATTAGGGAAGTTTTCTTTCATTATTTTTTCAAATAGATTTCCAGATCCTTGCTCTTTCTCTTCTCCTTCTGGCACACCTATGTGAATGTTGGACCTCTTGAAGTTGTCCCAGAGGCTATTTACACTCTCCTCATTTTTTTGGATTCTTTTTATTTCTTGTTGTTCTGATTAGTTGTTTTTTTGCTTCCTTATGCTCCATATGATTGATTTGATTCTCAGTTTCATCCACTCTCCTGTTGTTTCCCTGTAAATTGTTCTTTATTTTAATCAGTGTATCCTTCATTTCTGACTAGATCTTTTTTATGCTGTTGAGGTCCTCACTAAGTTCCTTGAGCATCTTTATAATCGGTGTTCTGAATTCTGCATATGACAGATTGCTTATCTCCATTTTGTTTAGCTCTTTTTCTAGAGTTTTGATCTCTTCTTTCATTTGGGCCATGTTTCTTTGTCTCCTCATTTTGGCAGCCTCCCTGTGTTTGTTTCTATGTATTAGGTAGAGCTGCTTTGACTTGGTGTCTTGGTAGTGTGGCCTAACGTAGTAGGTATCCTATAGGGTCCAGTGGCACAGCCTCCCCTATCACTGAAGCAGGGTACTCGAGGTGCACCCTTTGTGTGGGCTGAGTGCACCCTCTTGTAGCTGAGCCTTGGCTGCTGTTGGCAGATCAATGGGAGGGATTTACCCAGGCCAGTCAGCTGCAAGGATTGGCTGTGACCACTGACCATCAACCTCCACCTTCTGTGGGAGGATCAGCTGTGCAGGAGCAGGGTTTTGGTGTTCTGAGGTGGTCTGTAGCTGTCCACTGGATGCACAGGCTTTGTGGTTTCCAGGGTAGTGCAGGCCAATGTCAAGCCCACCTGTGTTTTGCCCAAAGCCACCCTGCATGGGCTATAAAGCAATCTGAGATGGCTGTTACTTGTGCTAAAGTTAGAGATTCCCACGCAAAGCCAAGCTGTGAATCTTGTCTGGCTCCTGCTAGTGCTGGGCCTGGGGCAACTTAGCAAGAGATGCCAGAACTGGTGGCTCACTGAAGTTGGCTGTTGCTTGTTTGAGAGGATTTAGGAAGTTGTGAAATAGAGCCAAGATCAGCTCTACTTCGTTCTGGTGAGGACACTGAGGCACGGGGAGGGTAAATGAGTCATAGCTAGTAGGCGGCAGAACTGAGATTGAACCAGTAACATCTGATGCAGAGGCTACTCCCGTATGGGGGGATAACTGTAACTAGATGCAAGAACTTCAGTCAGCAAACAAGAGACCCAGGAGAGCGGAGCACTGTAGTTCCAGTCTGCGTCCGAAGGCTTTAGAAACACAAGAGCCTCTCTGAATTGAGGAAACAATCAGAAGTAAATGTGCTGTATGGTTGTAAGGTCTTATCATCTTAGGCTATCATCACCTTCTTAATGAGTTCTATTGCTTCTAAGCAACAAAAATGCCGATTCCAAAGAGTTTTGGTACAGGGTCTATCTCTAACTGGCTGTGTGATAATCTGCCTGGATCTCGGGTTCCTTATCTGTAAAGTGTATGGACTGACCTAGATTTTCAACATCTGTTTCAGGTCTAAAAACCTATGATTCTAACTACAATTCATAAGGTATTTACAAGAGATCACAGGTCCCTGCTCAAGGCACCCCATGTGACAGTCACTGCCTGGCCACCCCCCGCCTGCTTCCCCAACATGCCTTGAGCCCTAAGCTTCATGTGAAACTGGAATGGCCCTCCCCTCATCAGCTCTTTCCTCCTCTTCGTACTTTCCTACCATCTGCTCCCCGCGAGCCTGCTCCCTGCTTCTTGAAAACTGTTCCATCTTGCCAAACAGATTTCAAGACAAAGTCACTGTGAAATTTTCTTTGAGCTTCTCACCAGGGAAAAATTTTTATCTTCTTGGAATTTCCATAGTATTTTGTTCATAAACTTTCATTGTACCTAGCATACTCTTCATTTTATATATATATATATATATATATATATATATATATATATATATATATGGTAATTGTGAACAGAAGTTATGTACACTTCTAAATTCTGATGTGTTCAAAGGGAGAACGTTGCTAATTCACTCTGGTGTGTTTCTACTTTCCCCAAACCTCTACCATGTTGTCCTGTGTATGGGGGGGTTTGGAACTTCATAATGGTCCACTGAAAAAATAAACAAAGAAATGAATGTGCAAGTCAGGGAAGGAAAAAGTGAGCAAATACCTTTAAACATCATGTGTAGGACCTTGGTAAAAAAAATTTTAAATATGATATACAAGAAGAAAAACGGAGCAGTTTTTTTAAAAAAAGCCAGACAGGGAAAACTAAATTTAGATTCCCAGGGTTATGTTTCCCTATGCCTCAGAGATACAGAAAAAAAAAAAAAAAAAAAAGGCGAGACCCACACTCATGGCCAGATAGTGGCCAGGTTCCAGTTCCAGGGCAACTTGCAGTGGGTTAAAGCAACATTCAGTTTTGTCGGAACATCAGCACAACTGTGGAGCAGGTCGGACTGAACTCTGCGAAGTCATTAATCCCCTCTTTGCTCCCTTCCTTTCATCTTCATGGCTTTAATTATAAATTATTCCTCATTCCTCTGGCCTCTGCTTTCTTTTCTCGAGTTTGTTCCAATGATTAGAGCCCCCCTGCCTGCCACAACCACAAGAAGTAAAAATGCTAAATTTCCCCTTGTGAAGTGAAAAAGGAAAAGAGACCAAAAATGTCGCATTTCAAATGCACACCCCTGAAAGCCACCTGGTTATTTCTGAGGTTACTGCTGGTAGGGATCTTGTAAATTGCCTCTGTAGACAGTACAAGAGGTTAAAAGTGCCAATAAATTAACTTATAAGAGTTTAAGAGGAGGAAAATAAAGAGCCAGATAAACACCTGGATCATTTATCTGCCTTGGTGATCCAAAATAGATATGACTTCTCTCTGGAAAGGTTTTATTTCCCTTGGAAGTTTTGGAACATGTAACTGGGGGCAGGGCAACCTGAGGCTGAAGTCAAAATAATTTTTTTTAGTGCCTGGATGCATGTAAGGCAGAGATAGCAAACAATTTCCAGAAGAGAAATCAACTGCATTTGGCATGGCCATCAGTGGTTCCTTGTAATAGCAACATCACTCACACGTAACTTGGTTTCCGTGGCTGATATGAAGAAAAATTGGTGCTTGCGATATGATGCACAGGGCTGTCAAAAATCACATATACATGGCCTTTGGTCTGAAAATCATTTTGTTTTTATAGCATCAGTTCAGCAGTGCAAAAGTTATAAATTTGTATTAGGAATAGGAGGGCCACAGCACAAGAAAGCCAAACCGTGCTGCTGAGAAAATGTAGGTCCATCTGCTAATCTCAGTCTCTAGGTTCAGCTTATGTTTTGAAAAGGTGACACATTCAAAGGGGCCGGATTTGGTATTTATGATAATGCTGATTGCTCCAATCTACAGTGACAAATAGCCCTTGATTAACACGCCTCATAACGGACACAGTTACAGAAATACCAGCCATAATGGTGGAAACAACTGCAGCGAAGAAAATGCCAAGGAATATAGGCAGAATTTTACCTCGAGTTTCACATTCGCCAGCGTTCGCTTCAAAAACAAAACTTGCTGCAGGAGGTGTTGTTTCTGCTTTCATTTCAACACAGGGGCAGTGGTCGTCTACCTCTGGCTGTCTTTTGGAAACAGATTTTGTACAAGGACAACAGCCTCCAGCATGGGGAATACAGTTTATGATGCTCCGATTATTAGCTCGGTAACTGGACTAATTATTTTGGTGGTCACGATTAGACGGCACATGTGTTCTCTGGGATGCTCATAATGTGGAATTAAAGGAGCTTGCTGGGTTTGTAACACCAAGCTGGCCTATATACGTCTTACTTGTAAAATTATCACCACTTTCTTCAATGGGCTTGCCGTCTTTTTATGTAAACCGCCACCATTAGACACAGATGTGTCATTTGAAAATCCGAATGCAGCTGTGACTGCTGTTCCAGTAGAGTGTGACCTCAGCAAGGAAGGGAAAGGAAGGAAGAGGGAGAAGGAGAGGAGGCTGTTCACAGCTGGAAGATTGGCCTCTCTTTGTAAGAACACGCATTGCCGTTGCAGCATTACCCACTCAGTACGGACAATTGTTTTCAAGATTGATGCTTTATAATTAAATGTGCTTTCCATAAATTAAAAAAAAAAAGGCAAAGAACCTTCACTGCATCCAAGTAGAAGTTTAATGCTCTTATGAGAAAGTCAACTTGGGCCGGACTGGATCCACCAAGGTCCTAGAAGGGGAGGTTGATCTCGGCAAGGGAGCTGGGTTATCGCTTCCAAACAGAATGGTGGGTAGCACCATTAACCTCATACCATAAGTGCTGCTTTTAGGAAAATGTAGAAAATAAACAAATCAAGACAAAACTGAAACTGATCATTTCTTTGTAAGAGAAAACCAAGTAGAACTAGGTGTCCATACCAATATGAAGACAGTCGTTGGGGAGGTTTCTATGTGGGGGTAGTTTTGGATATCAACAGACAAACCAGGAGTGGCAAGCAGGTAAGTGGTGGTAGCTGTTTGGCACGCTGTCTTTCCTTCGTGTGCTGGAAAACAGCTACTTCTTTAAAGGACCCAGACTATTTACCTCCAACTCTCCATGCTCTGCCTCTGAAGAGTTCTGAAGGCAGCAAATGAGAACTTGTTTCCCAGCTTGCTCGTAATTTTCTTTATCATTGATTCTAAACAGCCAAGGTGAAGGAGAGGCTGGTCTTTTCAATGATGCAGCTCCTTACTAAGAGCTGAATTTTGAAACTTTAAATGGAAAATGGGTGAAATCTACAAAGCAGTTGCACTCAATGTGAAAAAGCTCTCCCGTGCATCAGGAATTCTGGCCCCCAAAGCAAGATGAATCTCAACTTGGCATGACATGCCATACTCACTCACGTCACACGTAAGGACCCAAGAGGGAGCCTGACATCCAAACCCTTCCACCATAACCGACTCCTTGTCTTTCTCTTAAAGGACTTGATCTGCAGTACCTGCAGAGCTGGTAGGGTGCACGTTTTTCAGACCATCACTGCCGGGTCCTCCTGGGGCATGTTCCTCAACCTGTTCCCCTCATTCCCCACGTGGAAAAAATGAAGGGCGCACCAGGGACACTGCAGACAGACTCAAAGTCTTTGTTAGTTTGTGGTCTTGTCTACTGCTTGGTAGGGATCTAGCCCATTTACTACTTGGAATCCAGCCTCAACCTGCTAAGCAACAATATTGTCTTATAAAGGCAAGGTTGGTTCTGGAAGGAAAAGCTGACATTGAGCAGCTGCCTTCGGTCCCTGCATGGAGTACAGGAGCGACATGGATAGCAGCGGCCACCAGTCGAGGACATTTTGATTTGGGCACCCTGAAAGCAGTATAGGAACCAGGAATCCTTCTGATGCTCTCAGGATGATTTATACATGCACCTGCAACATGTCCCCTGGCTCTCTTTTTGGGAATCGAAGTGTTCCCAAGTTTCCCATTGCCAAGCTCCTTTCACTTCAGCCTGAAAGTGATGAAAGATATTTATCTGAGCCAGAAAACCCAACATTGGGGCTGCTTTCATTGTAGAAACTATGAAATCTATCCCCTGGAGACTTGAGGCACCTAAGAAAAGAATTTGGGACCCTTCCATTAACCCACTTTCCTTTTGCCTAACAAGAGACCCCTTGTGCATAAACACAACAGCATGAGTGTGGCAGAAAATGCAATCAAAAGAGCAAAAGTTCTCACCGTAAGAAAACAGACATCGCTGGTTTAATGACTGGGCAAGAGGTTTCAAGGCAGCCTCTTTCAGAGAAAGACCAGACACTTGTTCCTCGCATCTACTATGCAGTGTCCCATTTTTGAAAACCACCAGCACTTTTTTTCCGTGACAGGGAGGAAAATATACTGGGCGGCTAAAATTATTTTTGCTTATGTTTCATTCCATTAATGCAACTGGCCTTTTTCTTGAAATATTAGAAGCCTCAACGCTAAAAAGGGTTTAAGGAATTCATAACCAGAGAAAACAGGAATATTTCTATCTAAACTTGCAATAGTTTCATTCGGAGTAAGGATTGGGGGTGGTGGGGACAGTCAGGCAAGAGAGTGAAAGAGCCGCTGGTTCCAGAGGGTATGGTGTGTGAGAGCGGCACCGTCTCCACCTAATGTTTATCCGTTAAACAGCCTGGAGCTGAAGACTGCTCTCTTGATGGCGTCAAGAGAGGCCTGTACACTTACGCCTCCAATTTCTCCTACACTGGCTCTTTTACCTACTCCTACACCTACATGCTTATCTCTCAGCCAAAAAGAATGATGTATCTCCTAAACTAAGAAGCATATCAGAAACAAATTCAGCTTTGGACAAGAGAGTCAGCAACCAGCTGGGGAAAAAATACAGCCCAGACCCACCATTTATTGTGGCTTCCCTTTCTCTGTGTGTCAAATACACCTGGGCCTTCAGGGGTGAGAGGAAGAGGAATAATTTCGTTTTGGGTGTTTCTCCAAAGTGGGGCCAAATTGACTGGGCTGCTCCAGCAGACACTCTAACTAGTCTGTGCTTCAAGCTCAAGAGGGAACGCTCACCTTCCTGGGACACCAAGGGAAATTGGAAAGGAAGTGATTGATGATATGTGTGAGGAGAGGAACAGGAGAACCATTTGGCCTAGTCCTTTGAGTTCTCTGCCTTCTTTTTTTGTGCTGTATGCAATTGTTTGTTTTGTTTTGATCAAGGCCTTTGATTTGACAAAGCCATTCTCCCAGAATTAGGTACAACCCCAAATTGCTATTTGTGATGTTTGCCAATCACTATGGGTGATCCTTACATTGCTTTAGGATGTGGCAGTTCTTGCTTGCCTAGTCTGTTCTTTGGAGGGACATTCTCTGTGTTTCTCTTTCATTCCAGTGAGAACGTGATGAATATTAAACACTGAGAGTAATAAGAGAGGTGAAAGTAATTGCCCATGGCCCATAGAAATGGCAGACTCCATGGAAATAGATGCTCTCATCTCACACCTCGGCAGCCACAGCAATTCTGGAACATGTGAGCTATATTTCTTTAAAAGGCAAAGAGTCTCTGGGGTGCAAGAGCAGGAGTCCCCAGATAGGAGCGCAATTTCTGGATTCTTGGTAGCACAGCCCATGCGGGAACGCTAATGAGACCAGACGCCGCCTTTGTTCACACTCCATTGCCCGTGATCAGCCCACACTCCAGAATTGAGACATTTCCTTTTTTCTGTGAATGTGTCACTTCCTAAGCAAGGAGAAACTATCTTGTCTTGATTTCCAAAGTGTACGTTCACTCAGGAGCGAGAGAAGGGTCTGGTATGGAGCTCGCCCTCACCCTGTCACCGGGCTAACCTTCACACTGCAGGGGACATCTGTCTCTGTTGGCACCATTTCACTGAGACAGGTTTGGCAACCAAGCCAGTCAGTCCAAAGGGCGAAAGGCCTTTTAACCTGATACAAATCACAAGTTATATAAATTATAAAAACAGCACAAAGATGCCAAGTGTGCAAATTCATAACCAGAGGCATGTGTTGAGACCCAAAAATAGGTGTGAGGGGATTGCTTAAGGAAGTCAGAGTCCTGGGGCCAGGTCGGATCAGCCTTGCCGGAGGAGAAAGGCAAGCCTTCCTCATAGGGTGAATGGTGTGCACAGGATATGTGGCGTTACTGGTACGGTTGGTGAATGCAGGGGAGGGGGAAGCAAACATTCAAGGAGTTAACAACTCCAGGATTATAACATGCCCCGTGTGCCACTTACCAGAGCAGAGCTTTGATCTTGGGCCAGTAACTTAACCTCTCTCTAAGACCCGTTTTCTTCATCTGTTAAGCATGGCTACTCAGCATACTTCCCTACTGGGGTCAGAGGGTACATGCATGTGTACATGCAATTTTAGGATAGTACCTGGCACAGAGAAGTTCTAAGTGAATATTAGCTGTTAGTATAAGGACTCAGTGCTTGTTTGATCCAAGACTTTTTTCCCAGTGGGCAATCCACAAAGCCCATGACTTCTAAAATGAGCAGTTTCTGGAGCACCCAGCCAGGGAGAATATTCTGCACATGAAAATACTTGTATGTAGTTAAAGGGAGGTTCCTACTCAATGTGCAAAAGGAGAGTATGTTTCTAAGCAAAGCCTCAACAACAAACTTATAAAGAGCCCATATGGTCTCAGAAATTGTTACTTGCAAGGTTTTAAAAGTTGGGCGATAAGAGCTCCCTT
This sequence comes from Anoura caudifer, assembly GCA_004027475.1. Taxonomy (NCBI): domain Eukaryota; kingdom Metazoa; phylum Chordata; class Mammalia; order Chiroptera; family Phyllostomidae; genus Anoura; species Anoura caudifer. The sequence goes on from PVKU01000407.1 coordinate 152,702, forward strand.
GGAGGGAAGGAATTACATTTGTGGTAAAAGATTATTCACTTTAGTTGTTAGCCTTAGCAAAAAAAAGTGCATGATGCTATTGAATGTATCCTTTGAAAAGCTTTAACACATGAGTGTCTTACAGCTGGTGAAGAATTTGACCCATAGGTGGCCTCTGAATGATGCTGAATAGTCTCACACAATCTCTGTTCTGGTTTATATTGATGCAGGTTGGTTATTTCATTTTATTAAGAAGAACTTCATATATATATATGTATGTGTGTGTAATATATATATATATATATGTATGTCCTGGAAGAATATACAAGAAACCAATAACAGTTATAATGTCTAGCAAGAGGCATGGGGGAGCTTGGGGTGGAAGGGAGATGTCCTTCTTTTTCTTTGCATACGACTTTGTACTCTTTTAATTTTTTTTCCCATGTGCAGAAGGAACTGCATGAGGGACAGGTCTCAAGGAAGCAGGGAGGACTGTTGGAACCATGAGGCCAAAACCCTGCTACTCCTTGTTGCTTATGGGTTACAGATGTTGAAGCCTATGAATAGAAACTGTGAGACTTTGGCCCCCTTTATTTCCAGACTCAGGTAGCCTTTGAGTCAGCAGATGTCAACCGCCTTTGGAAACCTGAGTCAGCAGGTGTGCAAAACACAGAAGCCATGGCAAGAGGCCCCTGCCCTGGGCCATGTGGCTTGTTCCTTTAGCTCCTAGGATTCTCCTTGTTCCTACCATCTGCCAGTCAAACTGTCAGGTCAGAGAAAACTGGACGAGAGATATGTCACTGCCCCAATGGCTGCTAAGAAAATTCCAAGTTGCACAAGGTTTATTGGGAACGTGGACTTGCTTAACCTTAGGCAAGATGGCTGGGGCATGGACTGAAGTTGAACATACATTCTAAGGAAACAGAGGCCTATTTTTCTCAAGCAGGCTGCAGAGGTGGGGCTGAGGACGGGGAAGCAGTTTGTGAGCCAAGAGCACCACACAAATGGCAGGGCTTGCTCTTATTATAAGGGCTTTGGGGGAATGCAGTGAGGGAGGATCTGGCCCCTCTGCAGGATTTTCCCCATGAACATCAAAGAATCGACAAGGGGGTGGTGGGAGGAGGACAAAGGTAGACCTTGGAATGTTGGCTCTTCCTCAAAGGCACTTCCTATGCATTTTTCTTTGCTGAGAATCAAATCCAGAGTCTCCAATGATAATGATTCTCATTTTTATTACCGTTTTATTATTCAGGGTTGGCTCAGCATTTCTTCCCCCCAAAGGCATTTGAATAAAGATAAAAAGTGCCAAGTTAATATCTTGATAGAACCAAGCCCTCGCTCTGTAATCAAAGTCTTGGTGGACAGATGTGGTGCCAGCTTACCACTGCAGCTCCAAGTCCGCATGCCTTTGTAGTAAGGATCAAGGCTGGCCCTCACCCGTGGGCCCTGGCGTTTCTGAACGGCAGGACGTGGAGAGAGCCCCTCTCTTAGCGTCCCCACCAGCCTCATGCTGGCCGTGCTCAAGGTACTTCAGGAGAAATTGCCGGATGACGCATGTAGTGGAGGTTTTACTAAATACATTGGAATTAATAATACTGCGCTTGATAAGGTTCTTTGCAGGGACAACGGCTGAGTGTCCATGAAGAGGGACAGCTATGGTGTGAACAGAGGGCAGAACCATGAGCACCAGGAAAAGCAAGTTAAGCAGAAGAGAAACTATGTTAATAACGATAACGGTAAATTGCTGACAATAATAGCTGCTATGACATCTTTTAGAACAAAGAGGAGAAGCCAACACTTGCTGAATGTACTTGGTGATAGAACAGAGGCATCAACCTGACCTATGGATCAAACGCTGCTTGACTGCCTGAAATTTTTAGCAAAAATCTTGTATGTGTTTGTAAGGCCTGTAGAACATCTGAGAATTTTGGTCTAAATGTGGGGGGGAAATTAAATGCATATTTTCTAGCACAAGGGTGAAAAAGGTTTTAATAGACTTAGTGAAATCCAAGGAAAATTGTGTCTCATCTTCCATTTCTTCAGTTATTAGTAAAATCTGTGCTGTGGTCTTTGCAAGCCAGAACAATCCTATGTTATGATAGAGAATCTGATCAAGATCGCTAATCCTCCATTTGGCCCTTGACTGTGGCCAATTTATATTTGTCAGGAGTAAAAGCAAAGAGAGTATCACAAAAATTTTCTTTAATCCTTCATATTGCTAGGTAGTAAAATTTTCTTGTTTTGTTTATACTTCAGATCATGGGAGTTTTAAGAATTAAAAGATTCTGAGACAATTTATTTGTTTACCTCCAAATTCATATGGTTATTTTTTTCTTGCTGATGGGGCACAGCATCCGAATTCTTTGAACTTCAAAGAAAATTAAAAGAACTCTGAATACCTTTGCTCCCTTTCATGTGCCCACATGTCAAGAGAATGTGTGGAGGGAGCAGTTGACAACTGAAGCCTGAATTCACTTCCTGACATCCTCTGCTAGCAGTGTTGAATAACACTAGAGAGCTATTTTCTTGCTGCAATTTGTTTGCTTTTGTTAAACAAGTCACAATTTCAGAAATGAGTTACAGATTTATGTGGATTTGGGATTGCATTTCAATTTCTATAGCTCCTTTTGGAGAACAACCTCAGATTTGTCTGAATTACTGAGATTAGCAAAGTTTCAGGAAGTACTGATTAAGCTAAAAAATCCCACAAAGAAGACACAATATCCCTGGAATTCTGGATATCAATCTTGAATTGCAGAACTACCACCAAATGTTTGACCACAGTGGGCACTGTTTGGGTTCTCTGGTCTCTGGGCAGAGACATCATCTCATAGAGCCGCTGGTAGTGATGCAAACCTGGAGTCAGAATTGAGATGCTTCCTGCCTAACTATGTTACCTGGTCCTAGAGATCAGCTCCATCTGTTAAATACCAGGTGCAGCATAAGTTGCAAGCTGCCTATTATTGAGAGAGGAAGGAAGGAAGGAAGGAAAGGAAAAAAAGAGGAAGTATGGAGGAAGGAAGGAAAAAGGGAGGGAAAGCATTTGCGTTTATATTTTTGTCCCTATATTGTTTTATTTCATTTATTAATTTATTTTGCTCATCTATTAATTTCACAAATATTTACTGAGAGCCTTCCAAATGAAGGTTTATATCAGGTATGTATAGCTAGATGGGGAGTGAAATGGGAAGATACAAAGATGAATCAGGTATCTTGCCCTCGAAATGCTTATTGTCAAAACAGGGGTTTATCAGTCAGCTTTTTATGTTATGCTGTTATAACAAACAATCCCCAGATCTCACTGGCTTACAACAAAGGTTTATTTTCATTCATACTTCTATCACCTGCAGATTACCTGGTGTGTTCATTCCAGGACTTGGGCTGAAGGAGCAGTTTCTATGTATATGTCAGAAGGAAAAAAAGAAAGAAAACAGGTAAAGAAAAGGCATACAATGGCAATTAAAGGTTATGGCTCCATCTCATTGGCCAAAGCTTGGTGGGGGGGGAGGACAGGAATGTTCTCCCACAAGAAAGCATAGCAAGTCACAAGACCACAGGGTGGAATGTCTCATCCTCTTGTAGGGAAGGTAGCAAACGGTTGGGAACAATAATGCAGTCTACCACGGGCAGATAAATACACACACACAAAATGCATCATATATCAGATATGTACCATCACTATCCACTGGGTCGTATGGTGGGGAGTGGTAGGCATCCCAAATGCTGGGATATTTCCCTGCTCTGTTACTTAGAAACCAGCTCTTTGACTTTGGACAAGGCACTTGATCTCTCTGAGTCTCAGTTTCCTCACCTGAAAAATTAGGTTAATAGTATTTATCTCATAGCTTTCTGATAAGGATTAAATATTCTATTCAAGTTAAATGTTAAGCAGAAAGCCTGGCATATATTTATCATTAAAAATTTTCCTACTCCTGCTCCCCCATAACCTCTTGTTTCACCTCCTTAGCCTTGTTATTCCATTTCAGAATAATAGGGAATGTTTATGGACAATGACATTTAATCTGAGGCTCAAAATTTGGATAGTATTTGAATAGGCATGGGAATGATTAACTCTGCAGCTCAGTTCTTCCATCTTTAAAATCAGAATAATAATAGTGATTACCCCTTACAGCTGGTATGAGGGTTAAGTGAATTAATATGGAGAAACCAATGAGAACAGTGCCTGGAATATAGCAAGCATCATATAAGTATTGAGATACAAACACACATGTGAAGGCTAAGAGTGGGCATGAGGGAGAAAGGATGTTCAGACAGAAGAGAGAAAGAGCAAAAGCAAGGACCAGGGAAAGTTTGAGGGGTACACAGAGAACAGAGAGTAGATATGCTTGGTGTGGCACAGTGTGTATAAAGTCAAGGGTAGTGGAAGATGAGGCTGATGAGGTGTGTAGGGGCTTAGCATTTGGACCGCATTCTGCAGGCAGTGGGGACGTGGTTTGAGTTGTGTTTCAGGAAGATCACTGTGGTCAGAGTGGAAGCCAGGTAGGAGTGGCGAAGATGGGAGCCAGGAGGACGCTGAAAATCTCAGCGGAGCTCAGTGGCAGCCACTCTAGGGCAGTGACCGGGAGCATGGAGACAAAGGGCTGCTGCCCAGGGAGCGTGGAAGCGAGGCCCAGCAGGCCTGGGACCTGGTCTGGTGGGGACTGGGTGGTGGTGGGGGGGGTGGAGTGGGCAAGGAGAGGCAGGAGACAAGAGTAAGGCTGCCGTTTCAAGCCTCGTTGAATAAGAAGAGCTAGTTTTTAGACAGATGGGGACCAAAGATGGTGAGTGTATAGTTTGTGACATTATATTGCTTGAAAGTCCCTGAATGAAGGTTTCTCTGGGGTTAATAAATGTCGTCTATGAAGCAGCTTGGAGATGAGTGTTAAGATGTTACCCATCATTCACTGTTGTGAATACTGGCACTCAGATTTCTTTCCAAGCCCTAAACAAGGTCCACTGTGTTGAAGAAGTTTTAACCAGGAGATGGAGAAGGCAGCCAAGCGGTGGGAGAGGGAAGATGGGGTGGGGGCAGGGTTTGGGGGGAGGGTTGAAAGTGGAAAACTGGGAGGAAGAGAAAAAGCCCTAGGATGAAGGCTAGAAAAGGAAGTGGGACTATGCCATCTTCTGAAAATATCAGGCCTTTATGTTACCAATATATTACACCAAGTGATACACAGATTTCTGTAAAACATGGGCAGTATAAAGAGAAATAGTACGTACCCCCAACCATTGAAACAATACTAGGACATACAGGGTGGGGCAAAAGCAGGCTTACAGTTGTTCGTATGGGAAATAACACAAAACCAGCAAATAATGATTCAAGAATAAACTCTGTGTTTTGTGTACTCACAACTGTAACCCTACTTTCCCACCCTGTGCACCCCATTTTAGCAGTGATGAAATTACAGATGATTAAAATAGTTTACCCTTTGCTTCCTGAGTTTTTCCCTCATTGGGCATGTATTACATACTTTATGTTTTATCATATGCCTTATGTTTTACTGTCTGTTTTATAGTGTAAATATTAAATAGTAAATTCTATGACTAGGGAGAAACCATCCCTGCTATAAAGAACTCAAAATCTTTACACACTCCCACACAATTTATGCCATTGTTTTGTGATACCCAGAACATATATTCTAATAAAAACAGATGTGCTAACAATCTCCTGGCAAGCAACGCATTCAAAGATTGGGGACTGCCTGGAGCTGATTACATTGCCGGTGTGTCAGAACCAGGGTTTTAAGTTCAAAATGCTTGCTAACAGAAATCATTACAATACACAGGCTAGGTTGGAGGGAAGCACTGCCCTAAAATTTGGATACATTTAAAAGAAAATGTTTCAATGTGTTTATATTCAAACTCAGCCTCAAAGAGCTAACCTTTTAACTTAAGAGTCATTTTGGACAACTGTTCTTGAAATTGTCTTGTATATAAAACCCAATTGGTCACGACTATTGAAAAATACGTTACTTTTTTCTTGTAGCCAGAATATGTAGCAAATGAGAGCTCTCTGAGTGATTTGGCAAAAAATTAATCTTCAGACTGTTTTAATATGGGAACTGGACTGCTTTGCTTTTCTTCCTTCCTTTGATTCTTGAGACTGCAAATATTTCCTTCAAGGAGGGTTTGAAAATTAAGCCCTCCTTGCCTCTATAAAAGGAGTATTTGGTGCTTATTTGGTGGAGAGTCAAGGAAATTGGGGTGGGTAGGAAAAAGTTAAGTGACTTGCAAATGTAGTAGGTAGATAGGAGCTCCTCCTGAATCAGAACCACAGAAAGACAGAGGTCAGTGGGCCTAGGGAGGGAGAGGAAAGGGCCCTTCTCCCTGGCAGTGTTCCAGAGAGGTGGCAAGTGTCTAGCAGGAATGGCTAGGGGCACAGGCCCATAGGTCTGGATTCTTCCTCAGCTATACCTTTGATGGGACCAGGCAGAAGGGGCCAATAGTCTTCTTGGAGGCAGCCAGAGTGGTCGTGTGATAAATAAACACCCCCTACACTTCCCCTTGCCTTTAAGCCTTGGCCCTGAGTTAAGACCCTAGACCCGGAGATAGCTCTGACTTGGAAAGAAGCCCTAAGAATGACTGAAGTTACATTCCCACTATATCCTGGCAGAATGGGGAGATGGAGCTGTAACTAGATAATGTTATGGATAACACAATATTTCTTGCACATCTGAGTTTGAGGACTGAGAGTCAAAATCCAGTACAATACTGAATAAAGGAATGATCCAGTGATTTCCAATTTGGGATGTGCATATATTCAATGATGATCTAAAAGAGCACAAATGTGGTGTACCTGCTCCCACCCCAGTTTGGACATAGGCACCCATTCCCTCAGTTCCCGGAATGGTTGGCGGCCAAGGTTCACAGCTGTGATTCCTTCTGGAAAATGCCCTCCACCAAGGAAGCAGCCCTGCCCCCTTCCCAGAGGTAGCTTGATTGATGCAGAGAGACAAAGACCCAGCCCGGTGCCTCAGTTCATGACAGCCCTGAAGAGCCAGCTCAATGGCAGAGCTCCTGGTGGGATCCGCTGAGGCCTCTGTTGCAGTTCAGCTTCCCCCTCTGCCCAGTCCTGCAACCCTCACTTCCTTGCAAATGTTGTTCTCAAGTTCAGTCCCCAATGAACTTCATGTACACAAATCTCTGTCTCCGAGCCTGAGGGTATCTCCAGGCTCTGTGACAACCGGCTACCTTCAACCTTCCCCATGAAACAAATACAGTCATTTTAACTCTGTCCGAAGACAGACACCTCTTTACATACCCCCCAACTTGGTGGTTTTTGTATGCACTTAATAGAAATGGACTTGGGCATGACTCTCTCTTCCATGAGAGGAATTTTTCAGTCATCTTAAGAGTTAAGGATTGGGGCAAAAGTAAAACTTGCGGGGTCACTCCAGAACTTCCTTCTCTTATTGGACACAAGCCAGATTTGCGTGCCAGAAGCTCATTTCTGACGTATGTTCGTTGCCATTGATAAAACAAATGCCAAACACCAAGGAAATGTAACATTCAAATGAATTAATAAAATGCTGATTTATAATATTTCAAAACCTCCCTATAGACCAAAAGGAATCATATTTTCATTAGATGTTCTCTGAGGTCTGCGGAATGCTCTTGTACCGCTCTGGGCCAATGCTGAACCCCCACAGGGGAAAACAGGAAAATGGAGAAGGGAAGTGGTGGGTTAATTACTTATTTGTGATGCTGTACAGCTGGATGCTAATTCTGTTCTTCTCTCCCCCATTGCCTGTTTACTTGGGGAGATGTGTCCTTGGGCTTAGCGGGTGGTCGTGGGACATCTACTTCCTCTGCAGACCTGTCGTTGGATCATCTCTTCATCACTGTGAACCAATATTCACCCACAGAAGACACCCAGGGATGCACATTAAGAGAAAGAATGGCCAACAGAGTAAATTTCTTGTAGTTAATATTTTTCAAAGGTATGTAGGTGTCATGTTAAAAATTTGAATAGTGCATCTATTTAGCCCTCAACTGTTAAGACTGGTAAAAAAACAAAACAAAACTAGTAATCACCTACATTTTTAAAGTTACATATTGAACCTCTGAAATATTAAATGTAGAGATCAGATCTAGAATCAATAGAGAGGGATTTTAGGAGAGGCAGAGAGTTTAGAACCTTTTTTCCCCTTTAAGCTAAAAGACATGAAAACAACTGGGAAACATAATGATTTTTTCTCCTACAAAAGGCAAGGCTTCAGCGCTATCTGTTTTGTCTGCCCGCATGTAGATTAAGATATAATTAAGATGGCACAGAGCCTCTTTAAGAACAACCGTGTGTGCAATTACAAGAAAAGAAGCCCAGATTTTAGACTGGGGCAACCATTTCCCAGTCTGGTTTGGATTAGACCAAGATTTATAATTTCGAATTATTTGTTCAGGCAAAACCAGCAAATTAGCCATTATTAGTCACATTATTGGTGTCACCAACTGGATACAATTTCCTTCTACCCAAAGTATCTGTGTAACTACCAAGGGCTTAAAAGTGACAGGGAAGTCTGGGTTGCCCGGATGCTACTGGTCAGCCTCCCCAGTATATTGGACCAAAGCCATGCACAGTATCGATTTGACAACAGCATGAACTCCAAGAACTCCATGAATATAGAAATGGGGCATGAGGAATGAGTAAACACATTGTTTGGGGACTCTTAGGGCCTGAATTGTGTCCCCCGTCAATGTGACTATATTTGGAGATATGCTATTTAAGGAAATAATTAAGGTTAAATGAGGTCATTGGGGCCCCATTGAATAGGACTGATGTCCTTGTAAGTGGAGGAAGAGACACACAGAGAAAAGGCCATATAAAGACACAGGGAAAGGTGGCTGTCTCCACGCCAAGGAGAGAGTCTCACCAGAAACCAATCCTGTTTTTTAAGCCACTCAATCTTTGGTATTTGGTTGTACAGCCCAAGGCAAATATAGGGACATTGGTTATAAGTTCCGAAAGTCTTGCAACTCACTACTAGAATGGCTTCGATGAATCAATATGGGGGTAATGGCATCCTCTCCTCTGCCTTTTATTTGCTGCCACTTTGAATGCTCATTTCCTCATTACATTTCCGCTCATCACTCTTGGATATAGTCACTTGTGTGTTGCCTAGGTTCTGTAAACACCAGTATTAAGGAAAATAATACTTTTCCAACCTAGTTTAACTTTCCATTTGTGAAGTGACATTTTTATTTAAGAAAACTTGGAAAATAAAAAAAATGTAGAAAGAAGAAAAATATTACCTATGGTAGCAATTTCTAAACAGAATTACTTCTAGATAATCATTTTTGAAGTATTTTGGACATGACTAACACCACACCTATTTAAATTCTGTTCTACTCTTCTCATTTTTGCCTTACAATATAGACAAATTCATATTATTACAAACTCACTTGCAGACCTTGATCATAGTGACTGTACTTTATCGTACATAATTGACATAATCAATGCCCCTTTGCCACTTTTCGATTTCCTGAGTAACTCTCTGGTGAAATTTCTTCATTCACAAGCCTCTTTCTATATTTAGAATTATTCCTTAGGATGCATCCCCACAACTGGATTTACTAAGACACAGGTTATGAACTTTTGAAAGACCCTTGTTATGCGTTCCCAAATGGCTCTCCAGGGGTTGTAAAATTTAGGCACCCACTACCAAAGTATTCCTCTGAAATGAAACGATGCTTTCATTTTTTCATTTGTTTTTCTTCCAGCACATAACTATGGTATTTTTCCCTTTTCATTTTTCTCCGCATTGACCTCCTATATTATCTAATTATCCCAGCACTAGGGCGCTCCTTTGGGCAAAGGCATAGCATTCATAAACGTCCTCTTCAAAAAAAGCAAGAATATATATATATCAAGAACATTGTCTAGGAATCCCCATCATGCATTTTCACAGACTGACTCATTTGTCTTCTGAGCAGATGGAGTGCAAGTGCCCCAGGTGTTGACTAGGAGGCAGGCGAGAGGGTGAGAGAGGAAGAAGGGTCTGGAATCCTGAGATGTCATCCGAAAGGGCACAGGGCATGGTGCGGTGGGCCCTGGGTAAGTGGGAGAGTGAACAATCGGTTCTAAAATGCCAAGTTTGAAAAGACATTGAAAGATGCGGTGTAACCTTTATGACAGTCTTGATCAAGGGCAGATCTGACCCTAAGAAGCACCAGGAGGCAGTGCAATGAGAGAAACTGGGTTAGAGTGAGGCCGCTTAAATCAGAGTTCCCACGCCATTGCCTGCTAATTGGGAACCCTGGAGCAGGTCACTTCAGTCCCCTCAGGCTCCTCGTTGATAAAGAGGGGTAATAGAACACACCCAGCCCACCTTAGGAGGCTGCTGGGAATAAAGTTCAAACTTGGTAATTAATATTCAGGAATTCACTGCGCATCCCTGTCTGGGGCATCTGTGATTGTGGAAATCATAAGGAAGTGATGGTAGAAAGCATCCTTTATAAGCTCTGCAGAGTGGTGAAGAAACATAAGCCCTACTTACCCCATCCTCAGCTCAGTCTTAAACAGCAGACAGTCATAATCATGGAAAACAGGGGTTTTTAACTTACAGCAAACACTGCTGTTTTTTTGTTGCTAAGAACCAAACCAAAAATTCTTCCACTAGCCAATAATCCAGCTCCATTGTGTGAGAATATTTTTAATTAGGAGAAAGTCCTACTGTGCCTGAATATTCCCTCTGTTTTTTTAAATCTAAAATTCATATATTCAAGTGAACTACTAAAGCAACAAAAATCTCCTGATAAATTAACAATAATCAAGTTTAATCAGATAGTGTGATCCCTGGTTGTGTGTGTCTGTGCTTGAGCTTCCCCACGGTTATGAGAGTTATGCATATACAATTTAGAAAATATAGAAAAGTATAAAGAACCAACATCACATCTCCCAAAGGCAACCATCATTAATAACTACTATTACTTCCTTCCAGTATTTTCTGTATTTGGGTTTAAATCATCAGTTTGTTCCTTGGGCAACATAGCAAAATAGAGATAGTGTTTTATTGTGAAGCCACGCAGAGCTTGTTAAAATCTTGTCTCTGCCATCTGGGAGCTGTGCCACCTCAGGAAGTTACTTAATTTCTCTGAGCTTCACTTTGCTGGCCCATAAAATGGAGCAAGTGATACCTACTTTCCAAGTCAAGATTCATTAAAAATAACACACACTGACTGGCTCACAGGAAATATACTACACAAAAAACAACAGACCATCGCAGAAAACAGGCTAGAGTTCATGTTATTGAGCAGATAACTTTTTTTAAAGATTTTATTTATTTTTTTTTTTAGAGAGGGGAAGGGAGGGAGAAAGAGGAGAGAAACATCAGTGTGCGGTTGCCTTTCATGCACCCACTACTGGGGACCTGTCCTGCAACCCAGGCATGTGCCCTGACTGGGAATTAAACGGGTGACCCATTGGTTTGCAGGCCGGCTCTCTGTCCACTAAGCCACACCAGCTAGGGCAGCAGATAACTTTTATATGTAATCGGTAACAATGCTTATGCACATAACTAAAAAATGGGATGCTTTCTAAGCGTTGATAATTCTATTATAAATATTCAATAAAACAGAAGGTCTGCATGAGCCATCTCCCTGCTGAACTCCTGGAGGTCAAGGCTCAGCCATTCCCACCTAAAAAGGAGGCGGTGTGACAGTGAGAGATGTCGCCTCATCAGTGCTCAGGGCGTAAGAGAAACGGAATTTTATTTGGATAAAACTATCCCCTGCTTCCTTCTAAAATGATTAAAGGGTATAGAAGTTTCAACATAATTTAAAACTAGGCACAGAGGAATAAAATTGAGCGGAACCATTCCCCGGAGTTTGGTGTTTACTGAGTGCCCACTATGTGCTGGGAGCACTCTATGGGGATCTACAAGGACAAAAGTAGATGAGACTGCTCTCTCCCCGGGGAGCTCCCAGGCGAGGAACCGGTTTCTCAGAGTGTCACCTGAAGAGCCGCTGTATGGAATCACCCAAGGTACTTCTGGGGAATGAAAACGAGATTGCTTATCCTGCCTGGGGTCCCTCCTAATGCAGAGCGCCCGGGAGTCTCCACTATTCGCCCCCTCTCTGGTTGATGGGCCCGTGTGCTGAGGTTTGAGAATGCACAGAGAGGAAACAGACTTAGCAACAACCAGTTCTGCAGTGATGTTCCAGGGCAGCCGTCGACTTAGCAGTAGCTGGGAGGTGAAGAGCTGAGACTTCAGACGGAACCAGCAGACCTGGGTCCGGTTGCAGACTAGCAGGGAGTTCGGTGGAGCCTTCCGGGGTCTGAGCCTGTTTTCTCCGTGCAGCGGGTCTAATGTCACCTGCCCCAGAGTGGCGGTGCCTTAATGGGATGACTGTTCTGTAAGAAAATGCTCAACGCACTGCACTGCCTCGTTCACGGAGGTATTGAAAAGTGGCGGCCATTGTCATCATCCCCGCAGAAGGCAAATGCAGTCACACCTCAGTCTTGGTCCCGCTTTGGCACCAATCCGATCCCAGGGGCACAACAGGCATTCCGGGGGCCAAGGTCGTCTGAGGCTCCAACACAAACTCTGCCCTTAGAGCTTGGCCACTAACCCAGAGCAGCTAAGGGCTGAGTTAACTGAGACCTAGCTGGAAAGAAAGAGGTCTTGTTCTCTCTCCTTCCCTTCTTGCCTGCTTTCCCTCTGCCCCTCCCTACTTGCTCTGTCCCTATTCAGTGGAAACGATGCATCACCCTCGGGACACTGAGGTGGCGGAAACCTGTTACCAGTTTTGTCAGATCCTGAAATGGCAGATGGATGCAGCCTGCTGCCTCTCACCGCATCCAAGATGTCTTCATCTGTCTTCCCAGGACCCCAGCAAAATGCTTTTGGCAAAAGCAGGAGGAAAGGATAAAAATTAAGTATAAGGTGCCTCGTTCAGTGGGGCTTTTATGGGTTTGGCTGTGTAATGATGGTTTAATGGCAGTCAAGAGGCAGGTAATTAGGCGCAAGCCGCCCTGATCACCCTTGTACGCAGCCCCGGATAGCTCCCCAACATTCCCTGAAACCTTGTTTGCTTTCTCCGAGGCAGAAATCCCACACGGTCTGCGCGCTGCCAGCTGTCGAGCTAACGAACTGCCAGCGTGTTCCTGAATGGGAGCACTCCGCCTGGCGAGGCCCCTGAGCGCCCCGCGCTGTCTTCACCCGCCTGATTGCCTTTATCTGGCTGGTGCAGGAGCTGCTCCTAATCACGCGGCTGCTGGCCTCCAAGGGTCAAACACGGGACCATCGCTACCTAAACAAACGAGGAGGATGTCACCTTTGGGGGAGACTGATAAGCAGTTGGCAGGCAGGCCAGGGGGAAGAGAAGGTGCCAGCAGCCAGCAATCTGGAAAGGCCGTAAATATGTTACACTCTCAGCGGGGAGACGGGCAATATAGGCACCAAGAGGCCTTTGTTTAATGAGCTGTCAGAAAGCAGGCATGAAATTATGTTTGAAAACATGTGCAAGCTGCGGAGACAGAGTGGGGGCCTGTAAATGGCCCTCCTCGTTCCTGGTGGATGTTTGGAGCATCTTATCAGTCTGAGAACTGTCACAGGATGAAAGCTATCATTAGCAAACTAATGGTGTTTGAAAGCTACAAATTTTTCTTTCTCTTCTCCATTTTTGACTTAAATGGATTATGGAAAAAATCTTAATGGTTTTTTTTTTTCTTGCCTTGGGATTTTGGTAAACACACAAATTGGAAGAGAACCAAAAACAAACCGCAGAAAAAGTATCTCTTGGAAGCACAGACAGAACAGTTACACTTGGAGTCTGCGCTCAGAGCAACCAGCTTACCTCCTTTCCGATTCTGCCGGGACTCTGTTGAGAGAAATCTAATGTACCTCCAGCCAGCATTTTATTTCAATCAAGCCCATAACAGAAAGCACACATGTAAAATAGATTACTCTCTAATTATCTGAATATTAGAATTAGTGGGCAGGTGTAATTCTATATATCAGCTATCAAATGAGAATAATTTTCCAAAGACTTGAAATTATTGTTGCAAGTCACGTGGCTCTGGTGTTTTTCTCTATTAAAGGTGGAAGTTAAAGACTTAAAAACCTGGCAAGGCTGAGCGGGCATCACAGATTCAAAGCTTATTTGGCACTCAGTTCTTAAATTCTGCCACGGGGCATGAGGCCTTGGTTGCCATAATGTGGACCTTTGTTCTTCAGTGCTCAACAGACCTTCATTTCCTGCCTGCAGTCAAACCAGGCTGCCGGCCATGACTTGCTAGAAACCCCCTTCTCATTAAAAGGCTGAAGAGTACAGCTGAAGCTGCTTTGGGAGAGGTGGCCAAATTAGCAAGGAATAGTCCTTGGGGACCCATATTGTCCGTGGATTGAACGGTGGCAAGCTGTTCTCTAACTTTGAGAAAAGGAGAAAAAAGATCTGAGTAGTAAGTAGTAATGTTAGATTGAAAAGGTAAAGGAATGAAGGTTAGAGAAACAGAAAATGGAATAAAAAAAAACAAGAATCAAAAGTAGACTTTCTGATACACGGTAAACAGTAACTACCATTCCCATGGCAATTTGTGTTCCTGGTCTTCGTGCTCTGCCCCATTTGCAGATGGGAAGCATGAGGGCAACGTGCCGACGTCTCCAGGCCAGCACAAGTAAGAGCCAGCAATGGACCTGGCTCCCGGCGCCCCAGGGCCCACATTCGCTCCCACTCAGAATTACCTTCTCTGAAAGCATTTTTTTAGTTCCTGTCCTTGGAGCACTCACAGAGATTCCAAGCACAGTGCCTCACATGCACTGGGTGTGCAATCTGAGTCTCATGGGGAAGGGAGGTCTTTAGTCCAGAGGGGACAAAAAAAAAGGCAAAAACAAAATTAGGAAGAGGACAAGCATGCCCACGGTACGTTCTGTGTCCAAAATAAGGCCTGGGAGCAAAGGAAACCATCAGCAAAATGAAAAGGCAACCTACAGAATGGGAAATATTATTTGCAAATCCTATATCTGGTAAGGGGCTAATACATAAAATATACAAAGAACTCACACAACTCAATAGCAAAAACTGAACAAACAACCTGATTAAAAAGTGGGCAGAGGAACTGAACAAACATTTTTTTCAAAGAAGACATAGAGATGGCCAACAGGTGCATGAAAAGGTGCTCAGCATCTCTAGTCATCAGGGAAATGCAAGTGAAAATCACGCTATCGCCTCACACCTGTCAGAATGGCTGTCATCGAAAAGACAAGAGAACAAGTATTGTTGAGGATACAGAGAAAAGGGAAACTATGCACCGTTGGTAGAAATGTAAATGGGTACAGCCACTATGGAGATTCCTCAGAAATTAAAAATAGAACTACCGTGTGATCCAGCAACCCCACCTCTGGGTATTTATTTATCCCAAGGAAATGAAAACAGGATACTGAAGAGGTATCTTCGCTCCTGTGTTCATTACAGCAAGATATGGAAAGAGTCTCACTGTCCATGCAGGGAAGAATGGATAAAGAAGGTCTAAGGTATGTGTACTATGGAATATTATCCAGCCGTAAGAAAGAAGAAAGTCCTGCCATTTGTGGCAAGATGGGTGGGTCTTGAGGGCATTGTGCCAAGTGAAATAAGCCGGATAGAGAAGGACAAACACTGCACGTATCACTTTTATGTGGAATCTAAAAAAAAGTCATACTCATGGAAACAGAGAATAGAAAAGTGGATTCCAGGGGGCTGGGATGGAGGGGAAACAGGGAGAAATTGGTGAAAGAAAACAAATTTCAGCTATCAGATGTGTAAGGTCTGAGGACAGAGTATATAACACAGTGACTATAGTTGAAAACACTGGATTGTATAAAATTGCTAAGTCAGTAGCAGTTAAATGTTTTCACACAAAAAAGATAAATGTACGCGGTGATGCACTTGTTAATTGACTAGATGGAATGAATCCTATTATATGTGTATCAAATCATTATGATGTATACTTCATCTTATAATTTTATTTGTCAGTTATACCTCAGTAAAGCTGAGAAAGCAAAACAGAATAGAGCTCATGAAGCCTCTCTGTCTTTTTAGTTTTCCAGGTGAAGAGAGGGGAGTAAAGTTTGCTATAACTGAGACTGCCAGTGCTGTAGGCTCATGGGGGTTTCTTGAGCCTGCTTTGTGGAAGTTGGGGCTCTTCACAGGACACACAAAACATTTACGTGGCCCAATACTCCTTTCCACACATGTTCCATCATCTAGCGCCCCTATCCAGAGGCAATCAATGTTAATCAGTTTCTGGAGCATCTTTCCAAAGATTTTTTTAGAGCATACGTTAACAAATGTGTAGAACTTTTATGGCTTTATCTTTTTTGACATTTAAATTTCTAATTGTCATTTGGAATTTATTCTGGTGTGAGAAGTGAGATATGGCTCCACTTCAATTTTTTCTAGGACATTATCCAGTTATTCAAAGGTCATTTATTGTGTAATTGACCTTTCCTACCGTGATTGGAAGTGCCACCTTAATCATAGCCTGAATTCCTACAGTTGCATATGCATCACACACACACGTATATTCTAAATTTCTATATGTACTTGGGCCTATATTAGGCTATAATTATATGTATATGTATATATATATGACACTACACTCTTCTAATTATTGTAGCTTTTAATGTTAATGTCTGAGAGGGCTAGTTCTACTACATCACTATTCTTTTTCAGAATTTTTCTAAATATTATTGCTTGTTCATTTTTCACAAGAGCTTTGAAATCAGATTGTCAAATCCAAAACTATTATTACTTTTATTGTAATTTATTAAATTTATACATCAACTTAAAAAATTAACATATTGATGATATTGAATCTCTTTGCCTTTCCATTTGTTGAAATCTTTTATCTCACTTAGGAACATTTGAAAGTTCTCTTCACAAGTACCTTTTAAAGTTTATTTCTAAATGCGGTATACTTGTTGTTACTACTATAAATGAGACCTTTTATTACATCTTCTAACTGCTTGTTGATTGTTTTAATAAAGAATTTTTTTCCTTTTAATTTCTGAATGTTAATTCTGTACCCATTCTTCTTCCTGAATTCTTCTACTATTTGTAACAGGTTTCCAAGGGCTACATTTAGATTTTCCAGGTATGTAATACTATCATCCACAAATAATAATATTACTTTCTTCTTTTAAGTATTTGTATTTCTAATTCCTTTCTTTTGTGTAATTGTATGGTCTAGTATCACTAGAATAATCTTACATAACAATAGCAAAATTGAAATCCTTGTACAGGGTGGGGCAAAAGTAGGCTTACAGTTGTGAGTATGCAAAACAGAGTTTATTCTTGCATTATTATTAATTGTATTATTTTCCATACAAATGCCTGTAAACCTACTTTTGCCCCAGCCTGTATTGCTTTTATTAAGAAGAACTTTGAATGGATGATTAATTTTATCAAATCAGATTTTTTTAACCTCTATGGGATGGGCCATATGATTTTCTCCTGGAATCTGTTAATATGGTAAATAAATCAATAGATATGCTAAAACTGAACACTTTGCATTCCTGGAGTAAATCCCACCTGGTCACTGTGGCAGATTATATAGGCTTTTCATTGTCTTTATTTTCAGGAATTTAAAAGTTTCTGTTTGATTTTTGTCTTTTACAGAAGTTATTTAAGAGAGAGTTGCTAATATCTAGGAAGTAGGAACTTTTTTGTTTTTATTAGTAAATTCCAGTTTATTGCATCGTGACTTGAGGCTATTGTTCATCCTAGTTCTAAATTTGGGAACTGATTGACATTACTTTCTCTCAGAGATAACTGCTTCACAAATCCAAAGCTCCCCAAATCTCTAGTACCTTTCCCTCGATCTTCACACTTAGCTGATGACCTTGCTTCCCACTTTACTAGAACACACGATCGAAATATGCAGAAGATGAGTGCCACAAACTCCCAGAACAACATCGTTCTACCTGCCAGGATCTGGACAGTGTACCCTGCTCTGCTGCCACCCTCCTCCTCATTCAAAGGCTTTGCTCCAGGAATTTTCTCTGCTTTCTCCTCTATCAAGTTTCCCTTCTCTCCTAACTCATTTCCACCAGCACACGACCACAGCATCATCTCTTTCATCTTAAAAACAAAACACAAACAAAATGATCTTGAGTTTACTTCTCCTCCAGGTACTACTCCTTTTCTCTGTCCCCTTCCTCCCACCTTAGGGCAAGACTCCTTAAAAGATGGTCCAATCCCACTACTTCCATTTCTTCTCCTCTTCTCAATTAAATCTACCTCAGTCAGGATTTGAACCCTACCATCCCACCAAACCTATGCTTGTCAATATCACCAAAGACCTCCATGTTGCAGAGTCCTAATCTTGGTCACCATCAAACTTGACCTATCAGTTGCGCTTGTCACAGTGATTTCTTCACTCATTCTCTGAGATGCCATACACTTCATTTTCCTCCAATTCTACTGGCTGTTCCTTCTCAGTCTTTGTTGCTAATTTCTCTTGTGCTCCTTCACCTTATAGCACTGAAGTTCCCTTGGCTCGGTCCACAGATCTCATTGTCTTCTCCTCTCTTTATACTCACCCCCTTCTCGATTCCCTTTCAGTTCCATGGTTTTCAGTAGCATCTATTTGCAAATGAATCTCAGACATATGCCTCCAGCCAGGCCCACTCGTATATCTGTCAATTCTGTATCTCCACTTGGATGCCCAACGGCTGTCTCAAATGTATCATACCCCAAACTGAAATCCTGATCTTCTTTACCCACAGAACCTGCTCTACCCATAGCCTTCCCCATTCAGGTAATGGTGTCTCTGCCCTGGTATCCAAAAGGCCTTCCGTGGTTAGGAGGCATAGACTTTTGTGCCTAGATGAGTGTTTACTGTAGCTAAAGCAAAGGCTCCATTGTCGTCAGGAAAGGGTGGGGTTTCGTATCATAAATTCTTTAAAGCATGAACTACCCTTCATATATAGGGTCATTATATTACCTCTTTTCAAGCTCTGTAATACTTTGACCTACAAAAGACCTCATCTTTGTACATTTGGGGACTATTCTCTTTCCTAATTAAAGTCAGATGGCTGGTTTGTGGGATTTTTTTTCCCTCTTTCCTGGGCTGCCTCTTAACAGCTGTGGTGTATTGCCAATGAGTTATCAGTGAACAGACATGAGATTCCTTTATGATGTTCAATGACATATTACAGTGTTTCTTCTCCAAACTACAAAAGCTGAACATCATGGACAACATTAAATCTTGTTCAAGGGTTATTCTTTTTTAAAAAAAAATACATGTTGATTTTTAAAATATAGCTGCAACAATGGTTTTTTGGCCATCTTCCTAACATGTGCTCTATCTCATGACAAATGTTTTCATAGAATTGGATGATCTCCTTTGGTCTTAAATTTTTAGACAACAAACAACAGCAAAAAAATTATATTGTGACCTTAAATTCTAGGATGGAGGCACCATTATTAAACAACAGTTGATTTAAAAATAGGGCTTACCAATGTAATAACTGATTTAGGCAAAAGTCATCGACAGATGCTAAGTCACTGGATAATACATTGTGTGGCCTCAAACGATCACCATGTAGATTACTTACTAATTAAAATGGAGAGAATAGGAGGCCATCTCCTAACTGAGCAGTCCAAATCGGCATCATCAGTGACACGACGCATCGTCATTATGTGCCTCCCGACATGACGAAGTACGTGATATCGTTTACTTGGTGTTCTTACCAAACATGTTTAACTTGAATATAATCATGAGGAAATGAAAACAAAATCCAGCAATAATGATTCTATGGCTATGCAGGAAAAGTCCTTGTAAAAACACAGAGTTGAAGCATCATAAACTCACTTTCAAATGGCTCAGTAGTGAGAGAGAGAGAAAATGAATACATGGAAAAACGTAGACAGTTGCTGAAGCTAGATCAAGTGTATACAGGGGTTCATTGGACTATTCTTTTACAAGTTTCTGTAGGTTCAAATATTTAAAATAAAAAGTTGGAGAAAAAGGCATGAATCGGTGGTTTTGTGAAGTGAAGATATTGGTTGTTAAAGTCATGTGTATATGTCTGCAACCTACTTAAGGCAACATTTCACTCAGATGACAGCATGCATGTGTACTTGAAAATGCCCACAGCCCTTATTTTTTTCAGGATGTAGAATACACCACTATTAAAACTGAAGAGGTTAATTGTAATAATAGTAATAATGCAGTAATAATGAAAAGAGTCACCACACAGCTAGTCTCTCAAACTAGCATGGCCATTTGTTCTTAACCCCCCACCTTCAGTCCCCATATCTCATCAACCAGCCGCCAAACACTGAAGATTCCACTGCACAGAAGCCCCTGAGTTGAGCTTCTCTCCACGTATCTGGCACTGAGCAGCTACCAGGAAGTCTCCATGCCTGTAAAATGGGACTTGTCTGCACGGAACACCTTCCCTCCCCCCCTTCTCTCTCAAGCAACCTGCTTCTCCCTTTTCAGGGATCATTTCAGGGGTTACCTCCTCGGGACATCAGGGATGGTTATGTCATTGCTCCTGCTGTTCCCACTGCATTGTGTTTTCCCCAAAGCCTGCCTCCCACAGATCTATGCTGTGCTCTGATTGGATGGTTCTGTCTGTCAAGCATCCTAGATCTCCGGTGCCTGGCACAACAACAGGTGCATAGACGATGTTCACAAAATGCCCAGAGGAATTTGTGAGGGAACTGAAGACACAATTAACTAAATATGGAAAACCCCATTTTGACCAAGAGACAGTTCCTAAAGTTATACTGATTCAAATTATCCATCTAATCTGCTACAATATATTTTTAAAGCTTTTCAAGGGGATCAAGGCATGGCTAACTCAGTGCACTGTGAGAATGCAGAAGGCAACCTTATTGAATAATGGACTCTGAAAAGAATGCTTTTGACGCTGAAAATACTGCGGTAAGGAATAGGCTGTGAGTCTGAGGGAAAGCAGGGAGGTCTGGCGTGTTGGGGTTTGGAAGAGCAAAGGCTGGAGAAATAAAGCTAACTGCAGCAGGAGTGATGCTAGAAATAGGCACCTTTTCCAACCCAAGCCCTGAGACCCCACCCCACTGACCAGGAGTCTGTGTCATGTATATCCTGGAGCAGTCACCAGCGATGATCGGCCTCACTCCATCCCTCTTGGAAAGCACTTAGGGATCACGGGAGGCAGGAGTCAAGAACTGTCACTCATTTTAGCTTAGTTCCATGGCAATTAAAAATTTCCGGAGACCTTCCTCATCATCTTATATAGCAGCATGTAGGAGCACTGAAACCTTTTTTGGGGGAAAATGTATTTATAAGGGGGCAATTTGCAGTCCCAACCATATCTAGCATTAAATTTCACTGACAATATGAATAGATTTTAAAATAAAGGGGTGGGGAGGTTCTTGCCTAATGTGCACAGTTTCAGTTTGTGATGATGAAATTCTTGAGATGGATGTTGGTGGTGGTTACACAACGTGAACGTACTTAATGCCACTGAACACATACAAGTAAAATGGTTGAAATGGTAAATTTTGTGTTATATATATTTTACCACAATCTTAGACAATGAAGAGAGAAGTATCTTCAGTTAAAGTAAGACATTTTAAGCTTTGCCAAACGACAAATCTTTGAAAAGCTGCTTGGGAAACTCTGAGGGGCCCTGCCCCCCGCCACCCGAGTTCCGATGCAATCACTTATGTTGGGATTCAGTTCGTTCTGTGCCAGACTGGTGCAGTGCGTGCTGACAGGTGAGGGGGTGGGCACCTAATTTAAACTTCCAGCCCTGTGGAGATCTGTCTCAACAACATCAGATACATAAGAAAATGTCACATCTCTCTGCAAGGCATCTGATTCTGCCTGGCCCAAGCTTCCTGGTCTGTGACAGGCAGGACACCTCTTCACCCCCTTTCTTCTCATCTCTCCTGTCTTGTTGCCGTAACCACCTGTAAAGCAGCTCTGGTAGATTTCAGGTCCAGGAAGGAGGTGTGCACCAAGTGCGGATGCCTGTCACATCAGAAGTATAATCTTGTCAACGTTGAATAAATGGCTGTGTGCCTGGGAAGGGAGCTTTTTAGAAGTTTTTGCTTGAGGGCTAAAACTGCAAACCAGACTTCAGGTTCTTTCGCTATGTGTGAGGATTTGTTGATATGACATCTTTGCATGTAGCACAGGCATGGTAACTAAAAGTTATTTTAAAAAATAGCATGTACTTCTAGATCATTTAGAAAAAGTACCTCCTCCCCTCCTTTGGATTTGTCCAACATTTTTCTCTGGTTCACAATTGTTTGTTTGGACTTCAAAATGTTCTTGTAAAGGGAAACCCTGCCCCTTGAGGTTACATTGAAATAATGCACTTTAGAATGGAGACCCTAAACATCTCAAGTCATAGGCAGACATTGGGGCATAATCGCTCATTTGCCATACATACTACTGAATGGATGCAAAGAGAATGTCCATTTTTGTTGCAATGATAGCCTTTCAGACATAATGGAGGGGTCTCTCTCAGCAAGAGCTTTCCAACGCTGCCTGACAGCAATGTCTTCGGGCTGATGAAGATGCTCCCCACAGTGCTCCAGCCTCTCAACACACCCCCTTCCCCCATCTTCTCAATACTTTACCTCTGATGGTCTCTGAGGACCCCATTCTCCTGCTGCATTGACAACATTCCCTTACGTACTGATTTTAATCTGTTACTTCTTGCTATTTACATCCCCACTGGTAATGATAACAGTTTCCTTCTGTGCAAAATGTGTGTTGCATAGACAATCTCATTTCAATCCCGAGAGGTAAGGTTGCATATCATCAGTTGCATCTTCTCAACACAGAAACTAAAAGACGAGGAGGTGATGTAGCTTGCCCACATCTCTCTGATGCTTTTAATGATGCTGTGTTTGCAACTTGAGACTTGCTGCCATGTATACATCATGGGCCCAATTTGGGATCTGAAATTAGGTAGTATGTCCTCTCAGGGGTCAGGAGATCCTTCTTTCTCAGGACCCTATCTTATTTCTCAGCCTTTTCTAGGAATGACAGCCTTTCCTGTCATTCTGTGAGCTAGAAGAGCAAATCTAATATAAAGAACATCTCAAGTACACTTTCCAGATTTATATCAGCTGCAAAGAATAAAGGAGACTTACACCGCTAAAAACACCTACTTAACAAGGACAGACCCTCCCCTCCCTAAGAACTGATCACCTGTCACTTGATACTCCAAGCATACTTAACAGAGTTCTCTGTTTTGTTCTCCCAAGTAGCCTAGCCATGTGGATGGCGATAAGTAATACTGTAAAGGAAATTCAGTGCCAAGTGGAGGGGTTAAAAACTATTGAAAATAAAAAGACAAAATGTTTAATATACTAGGGATTAGCAACTACTTTTATCTGAATTCCACTTGATGAAAATTAAGAACCAAAAGTTATCCGTTTGTCCTTCTCTCTCTTTTTTCTCTTTTGCCAGAAGAATAGGAGGGGCTTAGCATTCTCAGAAAATAGAATATTTAATTTTTCCTGGAAATACAAGAAGACTATATAAGGGAAGGTGTAGTCATGTGGCTGTTGGATGTCCATGACACGATACATCAACACACAGAATGCGAAAGGACTACACGTACACCCTCAAGGGTGTTTTCTCCATACATGAACACAAATCCTATTGGGATACTTATAACAGGTCCTAATATTAGAACCACAATTTTACATTAAATTAGCTTCTTATTGTGTGAGCTTTATATTAAATGAGTTTAATTCAATAACTGTTTAAAAACTGACACTGGAAGAAACTGACTTGGTGTTTAAAGGACCTCCACTCTGGTTGCTATTCTGCCTCTCACTCTGTGTTCTTGGACCAAAGTCTAAACCTCCTTTGCCTCTGATTTCTCACCTACAAAACACAGTGACCAAAATTACTAAATAACCATCTCCTCGCCTCTAATTTCCTTAATGTTTCCACCTGCACATGGGCTGAAGTGGTCATATGGAAGCCACTTCTAGGGACTCCAACTCTTTCTTTTAGTTGATCTGAGTGGTGGAAAAAGATTAAAACTAAGTGGTGAGTTTACTCAAAGTTTCTTTCAAAAGAACTTTTCTTTCAGAAAGAATTTACAGGGAATGTGAACAGCTTAGATTTGTATTCTTTTTCTCAACTTTTAAAATAATAGCAATACATATAATACTGAGTAGCATTTATTAACTAGTTAATATTTGGCTGGTACTCAAAATGCCAATGCTTTACACCCACGATTTCATTTACCCTTACAAAATAGGCATAAAGGAAACACTATTATTACCTCCCTTATTCCATGAAGAAACTGAGGCTTAGGAAATTAAATGGCATTTAGCAGACCACACAGCAGTTTCAAATCTAAGTCCATCTGACAGTGGAATATTTGCTAACAATGATTATATCATAGGATGTAATCATTTGACTCTTCAAAAAATGTAGAGAAATATTAAAATGTGAACAGTAATCCAGCCAATATAAGTAAAAAGTTAACTCTCAGACTAACAATCCATTATGCATGTACTTTCAGCAATCATTTCTTTCCATTTAATATTCAAGTTATTTTTACAGTAATAGGAGAGGAAACTAAAGTGATATTTTCTGTGCATCCAAGAGGAAAAAGGGGGCAGTGGTTGAATCCATTCAGATTCCATTTTGCTGCAGCCAAGCCTTTACAGAAATGAGGTTGTAATATAAACGAATGTACTCTTGAACTAGACAGAAACATATATAGTCTTTAAAGTTATTCAATTTATATTGCTACTCGGTTGTTAAAGTGTTGGTGAATGTAGCATGTGTATAAATATGACACCAATGACAGCTATAAAGATAAGCCTTTTATGTTGTAACTTCTCAATTTAAGCACACGAGACTAAATTTGGAAAATAAATCATGATAACGGTAGCCACTACATTTATATGAAAATGAATAAATGTCTTATACTATCAGTTTATTAACCTATAATGAGTAGATACTTTATCATCACTTTGTAGATTTTTTTGAAATACCTTGGCACAGTTGTGTGATAGATAATGCAGACTCATCTGGTTGCTGAGAAATTAATTTTATTACCTAAGAAATTGATTTTCTCAGCACTCAATGGCAGATTGGACTGAAAGAATGCATGACTGACCCAACACGTGAGCCAGCTATGTGACAAACCCAGAGGGAGTAATTTTCCTTTATCTGGGGGAGATAGGAAGGAATGAAAATTGTATACAGGTGGGGAGGGGAGATTAAAGGCAACAAGAGCCCTCTGGGCATAGTGGGAGGAGCTTCAGGAAGCAAGTTCCCAGGATTCTTCCATGAAATAGACATTACAGGAATGAGTCCTATCTGGGGTGGAGGGGTGAGGGGTGGAGCTGCCTGCAGGCCACCCCCCACCACATGGTATATTGTGGGCAGCCATTTCTGCAGCATGATATGAGGGTCAACACAAGACCCTTTGGTCCTATATTTGCCACTGGGACATACCCTGCTGCTTGATCATTTCATTGTATTAGGTTTGTTTGGAGATGAAGTCTTTAACTTCAGGAAGCACTACAGTGCAAACACAGAGTTGTGGAAACAAGAAGATTATTCAAAAAATGGCCCCAGGGCATTCTCTGGGTTACATGGTGACAAGCTAGTTGAGATGTGGCTCACCTTCCCTCCAGCTAGACAGGCTGCTCCTGAGCTTCACTTTCAAAGAACAAGAGGGCTCAATGCGTCCCCAGAGCCGGGCAGCTGCTACTGCCCGGCGCAACTCTAACAGGCAGGGCCAGGTGCAACTGGCACCTGAGCAAAATCTCTCACGTTCACTGTAGTGAAAGGGGAAAAAACAGAGGGAGTGGTCCTTTTCCTACAGCATAGCCCCTCACCCCCACCCGTGCGCCCACCCCCTCCCTGCACCTGCTGAGTCTTCTGCCCATACATTCCTGCCAGGCTTTCCTCTTTCTGCTAGGAATCCAAGACACTCAGAGCCAAATCTTCACTCCCCATACCTACCCCAATCAAATGTTAGGACATTACAGCGCATGTTTTGTATGTTTCTTCCTACCTACATTTTCCCTCATACCCTTTCCATTTCCATCTTCTAGCTCCTTATTTTTATATTCATTTTGAAATGTGATAGGAAAAATGAACAAAATACATGTTTCATTTTTATAGATAGATAAGAAAGAAGAGTTTCCCATCACATTTCTGGGGAGGGGAAAACCTCCACCCCAACCTTCCAGATGCGTCCAGCTGCATTAGAGTTGAGTGCGTGCAGGGAGGGAGCTGCAGTGCTCGGCGCCAGAGAATCAGAAGTGTAGGGCGTTCTGGAGAACAGCCTGGTGCCTCCTGAGCCATTCTTGCATGTCCATGCACAACAGCAGCCTCTGGCACATAGTAGGTGTGCAATAAAAAGTCTGATGAATGACTTGGTGCCATCTTTAGAAGGGTCTACTCTGTGAAATGTGAAGGAACGTAGTTTTGGAGGAAACCTGGCTTCCCTGGAGCTCCTTCTAATATGTACTCACACCCCACGAGTCCTCAAGGAGATGCAGCCGCTGAGTCTCCTACAAAGAGCAGCAGGCTTGGCCTTCTGAGGGATGACTAACCAAATGGGCCAGTTGTGAGAATGCAAACCCTTAACCAGGAGGGTGGTCCACAACCCCTTCAGTCACCTATGGACCCATGAGGGTGATTGATTGGAGCCAACCTCCCACATCTGAATGCTCTTCATGTCAAAGTTGGAGGTAGCCCCCATCTCCTGCCATTGAACCCTATAGCCGGAAGGCCTCTTTCAGAAGACATCCTGCCTGTGTTCCCTGAGATGCTGAAGGAAGGCTCAGAAAAAAGAGCTCTGACCCTCACCAGCTGATTTCAAACCCACCCCATCTTGGCTCATGGGGTTGGCAGAATTCAGCTGCTGAAGAGCAGCTGGAGATCCCTGCAAATCAGCAGTCTGCTCCTGGCATCCATCCACACCCATCTGCAGACAACAAGAATGACGTCCTCTCTGCCCTTTAAAATGCTTTGGAACCAAAGCTCTCAGCATCCCCATCTTAAGCCACTCAGGTACACATGAGTCAGCCAGCAGTTCCAATTAGGGGATGGGAAAAGAAATGGGTAAGGTTCTTTCAGATGGCTCTGGCGAGAGACGTGCACAGCGTGGAACTCACTAATAGATTTTTCCTAATCTCCAGACCAGGAGCCAGACAAGCCCAGAGGGCCCATTAAAGGGCGAGCTGACCTTACAGGTTCCTGCCTTCCCATCAAGACAATTTGGCCACACGTCACCTCTATAGCCACTTTGGTTACTGAGCTCCCAGTCTTTATTTTATCACCGGCACACAAGGCCCGTGGCGAGACAGCACACTTATTATCTTCAGCTCACGATCAGAATTCTGCCATTCCCCCTGGGCCCTCCACTTGGCAAGAATTTACTGTGAGGCGATGCCCAGAGAAGATCTGAGCAGCCATGCCGATTAGCACTGACCTCCAGCCTTGGAACGCAGAGGCGTCGTGCTGTGGATAAAGGGAAATCTGGTTTATCGCAATGGAAAACACATTTTGCAGCGTAAATGGTGTCTTTTCTGGGCAGTTAGCACTCACAGAAATAGAAACTTTACGTCCTAAGATGAAAGAGTAGAAAGAAGAGGCCCCCAAATGGAGACTCAGTCCTTCTCCCTAATTGATTCACAAAGATCATGCCACCTTAACCCTTAAGGGGGAAGCAGGAACAAAAAGGAAAAAGAAAAAAAAAAACCACAGGTAAGTGTATTAGCTGCTATCTGATTAATAAACTTTGTAAAATGTTGTAGTTTAACCAACAACCCAGCATTATCTCCCCTTAGCCTCAGGCTTGAGTAATTGTTCTGCTGGTGGTCAGGCCTTGAGACATCTCATCTGGGCATGCCCATGCTTCTGCCATAAACTGCCCAGCTGGCTGTGGGGGCACTGGTCTATAATGGCCTCAGCAAGAATGACTCAGCCCTCTCCCGTTTGGTCTCTTGCCTTACAGCAGGCCAGCCAGGCTTGTCCTGTGGCGGAGGCAGGATTCCTGCAGGGAACGGAGGGCTGGGCTTGGAACCTGCACCTAGTAACCTCTATCATGCTCCACTGGCCAAAGCAAGTCACATGGCCAAGCCACGTCCAAGGAGTGAGGAAATAGATACCACAGCTCACAAAGCAAAGAGCACGGATACACAGATGGGTGGAGAACTGGGGCCCTTGGTGCAACGCATGTGCCATGATGGGAAAGGCAATGAAAGAAATGATTTGGGGGAAGGAAGAATAGGTTCAAAGTGTCTAAGAGAATGAGATTGCTCCTAACTCCTGCTGCCTTTCTTTCTCCTAGTCCTATGTCCTCTCTTCAGCCTTCTCCTCAAGCATCGGAAGGTTTAATACACATTTGTCTAGGAAAAGTTTGGCAGTGTGAGGATCTGGGTTACCATCTAGCTTCTCCTAGAGGAATGCTGGTGGCTTTCTTCAGGCACAGGGCCGCATCTCAGCAGGGGTCTCCCAGCTCCATAGGGTACTCAGGCCACTTTTAGGAAGGAGTTGGGGGGGGGCATCCAGGAGGAGAACCTTAGCATCGCCCTGTAAGATCTGACCCCTATGTGTCCTGTGTCATCATTTGCCATTTCTCCTTATATTCACCCACCGCACTACCTTAAATTCCTGAAATGTGCTGTGAAAACAGCTCCCATCTTTGCACACACACTCCTCTTGTCTACAAGCCCCCCCCCCCCAACCCCAGCAGACGACTCCACTTCACCCTCCAAGTTTCAATGTGACAGTCACACCTACGGGTGCGTCTCCTCCGTGCTCCCAAAACTACCTTCAACTAGACTGACTTTTGTCGTTCCTTTCAAGCTAACAAAAGTCTTTGGTCTCCACATTCCCAGAGCCCACCACATAGGAGTGCTTAATAAACACGTTTTACTTTCCCCTCAGGGACACTATAGCTTCTGTTTATGGAGCCAATACAGGTTTGTAAAATGCTTGGTTTACTTTGTCTCCATCTTTGGAGCAGATCAGACTTGTCTTATTCCAGTTTTATAATGGTCTTGGGCACATTTTCACTAATTTACCTAAAATTAGTTGGCTTCTAAATAGCAAAGCCAGAAATGGAATTTTGGAATCCATTCCCATTCCCTCGGGAATCTCCCAAGTCTTAGCCCAGTATTCTTTCTTTCTAACCCCAGGATTAAATGTATTTATTTAACTTTAATGCCCTCACCTCATTCCAAAATAGAATTTGTTCAACAGATATTTAAGCACCCACCACATGTCAGACACTGTTATTCAAGCTAATAACCTAGTGATGCGTAAGCCAGATCAAGGTGCAGGGGAGGCTTGATAATAAGCAGTAATTATTTAATGTGTTTATTTACAAATAAAGTATTTAGCATTTACTATGTGCTGGGTACTATTTTATGTTTTTCATTGGTATACGAAGCACACAGAGAGGTGAAATAATTGTGCAAGTTCACACAACTGGTAAGTGGAAAACTGGAATATCAACCCATTCTGCTTCCCGAGCCTGTACTCCTAATGACTCCCCAGGCTGCCCGATGTAAAATGTTCTATAATGATAGGTCATGATAAAGGTTTTAAAATAAGTAAAGAGGTGCAGGGGGTGCACAGGGATGGAGGGTGCCGCTTTAGACGCGGTGGGCAGGAGCAGCCTGTCTGAAGAGGAGGCGTTGGAGCGGAAGCCTGAGTGAAGGGCGGGTGAGCCTCGGTGGGTGGGTGAGGTCGGGAGAGACGGCAGGAAGAGGGAGCAGCAAGTGCAAGGCTCCGCGATAGGAAAGTGCTGTGTGAGTGAGAGGAACTGCAGGGAGGCCTGTGGGAGCGAGGGGCAGCATGGTGGAAGGCGTCTTTAGAGAGATGATCAAGGCAAAATGAGAGTCAGGTTGCATTTTTTGCCATACTGGGTAGATTTTATTTTAGTATGTTTGTGGGAGCTTACGTAATTACACATCCTATAAAGAGTAACGACAAAATCAAATAAGCTATTTAAAAGGGTGTATGGAGGAACTGGGGAAAACTTAAAAGAAAAAAAGCAACACTGAGGGAAAGGTTAGGTATAAAATGCAGATCTTATATTTTGCTGGTATATGTAGGTCCTACCCTTTCTACTAGAATCAGGCTACAAATTTGAGCTTGAACTCCCCTGTGGCCATTGCAAAATAGAAAATATAGGCAGCTCCATGCTTTATAGTATCAAAAGATAAAACGTAAGCTGTTGTTTAGAAGCATACTTATTCCTAGTACACCTATTCCACTAGATCTCAGGAACTTCTCCAGGTGACTGAGAAAGTGAGTTGAAGTCCTTAACTGAGCAAAAGGAAAATTAAAGCATTTTGTAACTAAACAGAGGAATTCTGTAATCTTTTGCCCATGGTGAAAACATTGAAACTGAATGTTATATTTCTGTGTATCTTTATGGACAGATGTTTCTATCCACAGAATCTATAAAGACCACATTTTGAGGTTCATATCATTTCTATGACGATAAAATGGTTGTTCCAAGAAATGGTTGTTTCCCATTCATTTATTTTTACCTTAATTTCCCTTGCCTTGGGCTCAAACTCTTAAAATCTTCTTTAAGACCAAGGTCCATAAGTTTAGTACTGATGTTTTCTTCTATGTAATTTATTGTTTCAGGTCTTATATTTAGGTCTTCGATCCATTTTTGGGTTAATTTTTGTATATGGG